>JAPYYW010000012.1:0-145069 GCA_030522545.1 Cremastinae sp. A BG-2022a | reverse complement strand
ATATTTAGTAAAAAACGATTTATTCAATCTTAAAAGTTATTTATTAACGCCTCATTTAAAAATAAGCCAAATAGTATCTCATTTGACTAGTAAGTATCGTTAATACCTCCTTAAAATAAACAAAACAAAAAATTATTTATTCGTTGCAGAGGTTTACCCTGTGGTGTTCAACCGCCAGAGCCAGTGCCGGGACCGGACAGCGATAAGCTGTCGACGATAGCGGCAAGATTCAGTTATTTCCAGGACAAGAAGTTATCACCGATCTCGTCGAACAAGATAGATTTGCGTAGGAGCATAAATCCGCCAGCGAGATACAAAAATGCTCGGCCGACGGTCAGGCTTCGACCGCGACAGGTCTTGTGCAGCAAGTGTCGATCGATCTGCAACGAGAACAGCGAGAACGTCGATTCCAGCAACAATCCGAAAAAACGGAAGCTGGAGAATTCCGTCGATAATTCTCAACCCACCAGACGCAGCGACCGACGCTGCAATCAGACGCCGCAAAAAAATCCCCGTGACGATTTCCTCGAAGACGAAAGTTCCGTGGTCGGTTCGGCCAAAAATCGACTTTATCCAGAAAATGTCGATTCGTCGATCAAATCCTTGGAATCTCTCGTCGCGCCGAAAGTCTCGCATCGCTTGCAACCAAACGAGGTTGACGATGCGATGCAAAGTGCAGGTGATTTTTTTTATTTTTTTAAATTTTTTTTTATAAGAAGGTACACATAATTAATCATTTCTTATAGAGATAAAAACGAAGAAATCGATGTTATTATAAAATATATGTTATCGTTCTTAATATTCTATTTGATATCTTATGATGTTATTGAGAAGCAGTTTTATTTGAGGTATTTCGATATTCTGTCAACAATCGGATTTAGTTAAAATTGCTGAAAACCTGTTCTTCAATGTTAAATACATGAATGCCATTTTGTTCATATTTTTCTTCTATACATATCTGTCTCGAAACACCTTAAATAATAAGAGAATAAAAATGGAAAATTGCTAACTTAAAAATAAAAAAAAATAAATAAAATAAAAATAAATAAAAATAAACTTAAAAATTCTGAAAAAAAAAACATTTATTTTTCAGGTGACGCTCAACTGGCGTCGGAAGTTCGTCAAGGTTCTTACTGGCCCTGCTCTAGCGAAGAATCTTCCTGGAACCCTGCAGGCGATTCGAGAGAAATTCGAACGGAACCAATGGAGCTTGACAGCACGAATCCTTCGACGGCGTATTGCGCAACGCCGAGACGGCTAAGTAGTTCTTCGGTCGAGAGTGCGAAAGTTCCGGACGAGGACGAGAAGAAAACTTTAGCGGCGGCAGATTCGACGGTAATCCGGGTCAAAGTCTCGAGAGTTCCGAGAAAAAAACGTTCCGTAGGCTCGATGGAAGACCTCTGGGATGAGACCGTATTCGAAGATCCAACGAGAACGGCCAGAACGACGCCGATAATAAAAATTTCCTTTGGTGCTCAAGGCGAGGGCACGGTCTTGAAAATTCCGTCTAAAATTCAAGACCCTTACGTTCACGATGTGGAAACTGACGCTGAGGAGGCGCCGACGGGAATGGAGAGGGATCCTCTCGAGCTTCCCATCGACTTCGAAGCCGAGAAATCCCTCGTGGAGGACGAGGAAGGCCTTCAGGAACAGATGGACCCTCAGAAACAGAATGGTAAAGACGCAAGCGCCAAAGCAGCCAAACGTGCGCTAAAGAAAGCTAAAAAAGAGGCCAGGAGAAAAATGCTCGGCGGACTTTCTCCAGCGAGGTCGCCTTGCAACGCTTCGCCGAGGTAAAAGTCGTTTTTTTTGTTAAATAACATATTTTAGAAACGTATCTTTCAGTATTTAATTTTATTACAATATCTCAAGTTGTACATTTTTTAAATCTCCGTATTAATGAATTATTTTCAGATATAATACGACCCTCGAATCAATTTCCTATCATCGGCGAAAGCATAAAGTGAAACACAAGAAGAAACATAAAGAAGAGCGTAAGCACAAGAGTCTCGTTCAGCCAGTGCAATCGGAAAGGATTGAGGAAAAGAAGGGTCCGAAGACCGATGAGAAAGATTCGACGATGCTGGAGAACGGCGACCATGCGGACTGGAACGTGAACTCGAACGGCGAGTCGTACACGGCGATAAAAGAGCAGTGTCTGAAACAAAAATTGTCGATATCGTTGAAAAGATTAAACACGAATGCGTATGCGGCGAGATGCGATTATCCTGTGAGCAACGCGTCCTCGGGTTGCAAGAGTCCCGGAGCGAGCAGCGACGAGCTCAGCGAGCCCGAACCGGAAGTCGACGCTGCTGAGACCACGCCTGATTTTCCACCGCCTTCCCACCCACTGACGATTCGTCTTGCTGCCACGCCCGTTGCTCACTGTCTTACAGCCAGCGGAAGACGAATGGATGTCGGGGATGTCGTCTGGGGAAAAATTCATGGATTTCCGTGGTGGCCGGGCAAGGTAACGACTAAAAATATATTTTATCTTTAAATTGGCAGTAAAAATATATAATAAACCTTTTTTTATATCGCCGCTGGAAATATTGACTTTTTTATACACGTATTTATATACGTGGTATGTTCTTTTTTATATTTGATATTGTCATAAAATTTAAGCTTCGTGAAAATATTTTTTCATTATGTATGGACACAATTTTCTTTCATAATGTAATTTATAGCACAAGTCGTAACATAATGTTGATTTATTTTTTCAATGTGTATCTTGAGAAAAATATCGAATAAATGTGTATATTGTTTTAAATCGGTTATTCCATTTTGTTGAGTGAACAAAATGTTGGTTAAAAGTAACAAAACAGCGTGCTATAGGCGCATATAGTAATCTTTTTCAAAATTTTCAGCAGTCCAAACCACACCGATTAAAATTTTGAAAATTTGCATTTTTGGCGAAAAACTTTTAAAATTATGAATGGTAATACTGTTTTGCCATATTAATGAGCTTTGCTTCGCTTTCAGGTTCTAAGCATATCGGTACCTTGCAGCGAAGATGGGAATTCTTCGGATGCCCAAGCCCATGTCGCCTGGTACGGTTCGTCGACGTGTTCGTTAATGTCCTGCGATAGACTTAGTCCTTTTCTTGAAACGTTCAAGGTAAAATAATTCGTTTTACAGGAACACTCACATTTGTTAGTTGCCAAAAATAAAAACTGTGATAAATGCACGAACTTCTAACGATTCAATTTAATGGCACAGATAAAATAGGTTTATAGTATTTGAAAATTTAGTACAAACACAATAACATGAATGTTCTTAGGCACGTTACAATAAGAAAAAACGAGGCCCCTACAAAGAAGCGATTCGACAAGCCCAGTCGGAAGCGAAGAGCCAAATAGCGCCGAATTCAACGACAAGCAACGTTTTGAACGTTTGCGGTTCTCCGCGTCAAGTGAACGTGCTTTCCTGAGGCCGGAACCTGCGAAGGCGAAGCAGCCGAAGGAAAAAGAGCGTATATTCCACACTGCCGTGATCAACAAGCCATTCGACGAAAAAGACGAGCAAGAGGGCGGAAAATAGTGCAAGGGGAGCCCAAGTAGAATGTGCCAGTCTGGAATTGCAGTGTAACATAAAATTTGTACATAAGAAAGGTCGTCTAGAAAGTTTGTGACTCTGGACCGCAAAGCTGTCATTCCGAGTTACAATTTCGTATTTACCATTTCGTGAAACTCTTTCTCTTATTTGTTTTGAAGGACAAATCGTCCATGTGTGCTGGCACTCATCGATTCGTTCGTTCTCTCCCTGTCACGTTCCGCACTCGATTTATTTTCGCTTCGCAAAATAAATTGTCGGTAAAATTTTTATTTATCGCGCATCGAGAAATATGATAAAGAAATGTTTTTTTTCCTGTTTTATTTTTATTCGCAGTCGGACCTGATCGGTTTAAAAATGTTTTTTCAGAATTTTTCATTTTTATACTTGCTTGCTTGTATTTAATTCACAAGATGCTGTATAAATGTCGGAACTATATGAAAAGCTTTTCTAATAAAAGGATGAAAATTCTTGAACGATTAATTCAAAATGTTTAAAAAAATTAAAATCAAATCGGTATACGCATCTTAAAAATTCATTGAAAAATCTATCGATAATCAGATTCATACCAAAATGAAAAAATAAACATTTGTTCTTAACTTTTTCGCAGAGTAAAGATACTGCGGCTTCAAAAGCTTTCATTTTTTTTTTAAATATAGCATTTATGCGCTTTTCGTTCTATTTTTCTTTTTCTGTTCTCGCGAACTTCAAGCTCGAGGTCGTTGAACGGGAATAAAACGAGAAGAAAAAAAATAACGATAATTATACGTCGTGACCTTAATTTCTCGTCTCGGATCACGCTCCGGTATCGATTTCGTTAAAGCTTTTAAGAAAGACGTTGACATTTCGACCCTGAATCGCCGGAGGCACGCACATTGCTGCGGATTCCAAGTCACCTTTCTCGAAATCAAGATTTTATTTCGATTTGTTATTGTGAAGCTGCGAGTGACGTGTAAAACGTACAAAATTGACGAATCGTTATTTCCTTATTTTTATTTTTTTTTTGAAGTTAAAAGAAAGATAGAAAAAATATTCTTTCGATGTTAGTAAATTTTCTAATTCGAATGTTAACAGCGTTATTTTTAATTAATGAATTGATCATGCACGACACTTTTGTATCAAACGAAAATTTGTTCTCTATGAGGAAACGAATTTTTTTTTCAATGCGATGCAGCTCGTGCACTCTTGCTTTTGTAACGAGAAGGAAAAGATAATTGTTCTGAGTAACTGTGATTTTTTAACTGTTTTATATTATTCGTATGTAGATAAGTATTCATGGATTTATGGTAATAATTATTACTGTAATAATTATATTAGCCGTTCATTTCTACGTGTAATTAGGATTTTTCAATGTGACACCGGGTTTAAACGTAAAACCGCAACGAAGAGAGAGAGAGAGAGAGAAAGAGAGAGAGAGAGAGAGAGAGAGAGAGAGAGAGAGAGAGAGAGAGAGAGAGAGAGAGAGAAATAGACAGAGAGAACGTTCAATGTTTTTCCCCTCGATTCACATATCGCTCTGAAAGATATTCAGAATATTAACTCTTTTGCCTTTCTTTGGTCTGAATTATTTAACGGAAAAAACTGGTATCCTTTATAAAATATGGACTCCCAGGAGAATTCAATTCTCTGCATTTTTTATGTAAAAATACTTAATTTTTTACAATACATTTCTTTCTATTCCATTAAAGGGTGAAAGCAAACTTATCACTCGACTGACTCGGAAGTTTTAAGAGATAAAGAAGTCCATTAATCTTTTCAAAAATCATACTTCAAACTTTAAACTGACTCAAAAACTCAAGAGGATGAAAATGTTTTAAATTGAAAAATATCAGCGATATTTTCACATGCAATTTATCGAAAATTCAATTTGCCTTTAATAAACTTGTGGAATATTTTGATTTAATGTACATGATAAAAAAGGGAACTTGAACATTTAAAAAAAAGTTTAATCGTAAGGATCACAGTATTTTTCATCCGAGCGTAAAATTGCGTCTAAACGCTGAATGTCATCGTTCCTAAACTATAACATTTATATTTGAAAGCTTTTGCTTTCGTGAGAAACGGAAAGAGAGTGATAAAGAGCGTGTGAATACTCTTTCAGATAAAAATTGCTCTGAGAAAAAACGATACAATGAAGAAACAAAAAACGAAAAGAAATTTTTCTATTTATTATTGCTAACCGTGAGAAAGTTGGGAAAAATCGAGTAAACCTTTTTGGAAGCCCAAGTGCACGAAAATGAGAAAAAAAAATCTAGAGAAGAAAAACCAACAATTACGAGTACATATATATATATATTTATATATTAATAAATTAAGGCATGTGTACAAAGCCACGAGTTCATCGTATAGAAATCTATTATAAATTCAGAAACGAGAAGCGAAAGGAATGAGCACAAATACGAACAAAAAAAAGACGATCCTAACATGCTTAAGTGCCAGCCGAGCAGGCATAAAAGTCCCTAGCTGAAAGAAAATAATCATGGAAAACTTTTTCACGAGCAGAGAAGGAAAAAAAAATGGTGTATAATTTTTTTACAAATACCTCTGTAAACGCAATAAAACGTTTTTGACTCAATAACGAGTCGCGGATTTACTTTTTTGCCATTCGATTTGCGAATGGAGTTTTTCAAGCATCCGAAGAAAAAGCGATTGAACGACAGGACGGATGTCGCGGATCGCCGTCTTCCACTCTTAGAAAGAAAGTAGAGTCCTTTTCCTCGTCACAGAAATCTTTGAGTCGCATCGATTTTGACAAAAAAAAATTGAAAATAAATCGTGCGTATTTAGAATACGTTTGGATGCACTCGACGATAAAATCGTTTTCACAATTTTCGAAAACGTAGAAAAAAAAATTGAATTATTGGAGGACTCTTTCCATTAAATTTCCGTCGCGTATCCAAAATATGATCGAATGTAATTAAGGGTGAAGTGCCCACCACGGACTACATTTTTATTTGTATATAAATAAAGTATACTTTTCTTCATAGTCTGACGCCTCGGAATTTGGCGAAATTTTATCGCTCCCGTTTTGTCCCGACACTTACTATTTTTCTCTCAAATTATTCTCTGAAGTATGCACAATATATACATTTTTTTCGAAAAAAAAAAATACTAATCCATCAGTCAGTGTAGTAATTGATGGAGAAAACAGCTCGAAGGAAAAACTTCTGAATACGAGAGCACTCGGGGCCTCTTTTATATTTTCTTTTTTTCTCGTCGAATTCGTCGCATTCGTGCTTCGTTTGAAAGCGTCTAATGTATATGAAAATATTGGAGAGGTCGACAGAGCCGACCTAGACTCGGGGGGTCAGGCCTCATTCATTTTTCACGAGAATTTCTCGAATATTGCAAACAAGCTTTTAAAATTATGAATATTCTTCTGAATAAATACATTGAATGTATAAATTATTTATTTTTCCAGCATGGGGAAGTAATCCGACGAATTGAAATGACAAATGCGTGTCAAGGTTTTTAAAAAATATCGAACGTGTCGTCGCTTCATTCAACTTTTTTTTTACACAAAACTTTGCGAAAAATAACGCAAAGGAACAAATTGTGTCGAAAAGTAAAAAATATGCATTTATCAAGAACCTAATGCCAAAGTTAAAAAATTCAATACGACGAATAATTATTTTCTTTCAAAATTTATCATCATTATCATCGAGCAATAATTATTCAAGAATAATAAAGAAATGTAAATCAAAGCAATAAAATAGTTTTGACAAGAAACTTTTCGTTCCAGATACGTGGGTAAAAAATACGAGAAGAAGATGTAGAGAAAACGGAGGGAAAGAATAAAAGATGCGATATGACAAAAAAAATGGACAAAAAGCTGGATAAAAAAAACGAGAGGAAAGGGTTAATGGTGGCATTGAGATGAATGGCCGAGCTCGTGAAAGAAAAGAACAAGATCCGGGGGAGATGAGCCGACGTCAGCGAGCGAGTCCCATCGTGTCACACGTTGTGGCGATGGCGAAGCTTTTCGTGTCCGGATCGATGCGGATTCTCGTAACTTTGCGACCGGGAGTGAAATGTGCGTGCCGCCTGATTCGCCCTTTTTCCGCCTTCAGGTTCACGGGTTGCGGAGCGTGCAACCCGAACGCGCAAACGCGCTCTGAACGGACGGGAATGCGGGCGATAGAGCTTTCCCTCTTTCTACTTTCTTCCCTCTTATTTCTTCGCTCTTCTCAATTCGCCCAAGCATTAAAAAAAAATCATAAGCTCCATAAAATGACAAATTAACAAAATAGTGTCTCGAAATATTTTATCTTGTCGCTCTTTTTCCTTCGAGCTTCGAACTTTTTACTGATTCTCAAGTAGATAAAGTTGAGGCGTGGGAATAATTTTAGCGAAGATCGTCGTTGGAGGGATCGATCTGTGAATCGTCGGAGAAACAGGGGGATTATTATTTGTCGGTCGGGCCAAGAGTAAACACGGTAGCGTTAATGTGGGTCAGAGGGCTGAAATATTTCGGGGACGAGGAGCAAACGTCGTGCGACACGTCCGCGATACGGCGTACTATGTATTCGGTTTTTATTAAGGGAAATGTTTGCCCGAGAGCACGAGGGAGACGAAGCGCACTCTTAGCGCGTTTCTCCCTCTCGCGAGGGTCCTTCCCAGTGCGCATAGTCGACTGAGGGTGAGAGAGAGAGAGGAGGAGGCACGGCGAAGCGTGCGAGTCAAGTCTCGAGGCCCGAAGGGTTGCCAGTCTCGCAGCCCCGTGTCGAGCTTCCGGTAAAAAAGCTCCGACGTTTCTGAGCTCGCAGAGTCCGAAATTTCATCGGGAAAATATATTTCGAAAGATCGCTCGATTCGGGAGGATTGCGATTTTTTTTTTGGAGGAGTGAACGTAAGGACGAGGGAGGAGGACAGGACGCAACGAGGGTCTATTTGGGACGAGAAAAGGGTGAAGAAGGGATCGCGGATCCTGTCGAGAGCTCGTGGGAAAACAGCTTCGGGAATGTCCGAGCCTGGATGAAGGAAAAGATTTCTCGGTGAGGAAATTTTCGCCTGTCCTCGTCATGGCCGTCTACGCAGGAGCGGTGAAATTTCATACGGATGAATCCACTCTCGTCCGAATCGAGTCCTGAGAATAATCGAACGTTTCCCGAGGAAGGAAGATCGCTCTCTCCCTCCTCATTTTTCTCCTCTATGGATAAATAATTGCTTTTTTTCCTCCCTTCTCCCTCTTTATTTTCTTTTGCGAATTATGATACACGTGTCCTCCGAAAACGCGCACAGGTACGATCGTGTCAAGCGAAAGGGTGTTGCTTTTCTCGCTGGACTATTCAGGACCAAGAGATTCGTGTTTGGCGTTAGAATGGAGGAGGACGACGATATGGAACGTGGAGGTGCCAGAATTGAGACGCCAGGTACCCCATTCATTCATTCATTCAATTTTTATTATATTTTTCAGACATATCTTTCAATTCTAACAATATAAATTAAATTCTCTGAAAATTTAATTAAAAACAATTTTTTTTAAGGAGGTATCGTCGATACGTTCCAACCAAACCAGACACTGTTCTGCGTATTTTCAGATAAGACGTAAATTAAAGAATTGAAGAATTTTTCTATCAAATACACAATTTTGAAAGCAAAAGATTAATATACTCCAGATAAATTAAAAGTAATGTTTATTTTTTGGAGTTTAATATGACTTGGTCACATACTTATTACTTTCATATTTATTATAATTTAATAACGCTCAAACGTTCGGTGGTCTGTATTTTTATGATAAATAATTAAAGCCCACACTATCTGATGACTGCATGAATATTTTAGACTGTTTGAAAGTTCACCCTAAATATATATTTTCCTCGATCAAGCAATGCCTGTAGACGATTTTTTATAAGACTCGACTTGATTGATCGTTACTAATGTCATATTTAGCTATATATTAGCAGGAAACTGGAATAATGTTCCTGTATTGAAAAACCATTAGCCACTATTTATTTTCATGCTTTCGACGATACCTCCTTAAATATTATATTAAAAATACATTTTTTTGTTACAATAATCTCTACACAATGATATTAATTTTTCAATGAAATAATTCCCTAGGATATTTACTCTTTTTTTACGATAAAATTTTTTCCTTAAGTTTGAATTTATTCTTGTGCCAATTTTTATATCGCAAGTAAAATTTTCTCGTTTTAATTTGATAATTCGAATTCTTGCACAGTAGAGTGTGAAAGAACTTTCGGAATTTCATATTAAATGATTTTTTTCGCGATTAATTCAAACGGTTGGTAAACGTGACCTCAGCGTGTTTGATCGAACCGATAGACGAGATTTTGGGGAGAGAGAAGTTCGCCAAGCAATTTATACACACTCCTCCGAGGGTGGACCGAGATAAATGTTGATTTTCTGATAACGAAGAGTTCGGAAAGTCGTTTTCTCGATATCCCTCGAACTTTACTCGTACCCGGGAATCTTTCCGCTCGTCGATGTAACTTTATTTCGATCAGCATTGCTAATAAAGAAATATCCTCATTTCCACCCTCTCCGACCGCAAACTTTTACCATTCGTTGAATTTTTTGTATATTCTCTTCTTTCGAGCTTTTACGTTTAAATTGACGAATACTCGATACAAAGTTTCAAAAAAAATTGTTATCTTTGTACCGATCGCATTCAATTTTACCATTTTATATAGTATTTCCAAAGTATCATTGATTTTCGAAAATTTTTGAAATTTACAATGTGCTTGGGCTCATTTATATTATTTTTCAGTTTAATTCGTTACATGTATAATCATTTTATAATTTTTTCAATATTAAATTGAACATGTACAAATTTCTGAGCACGAACAATTTTTTGCGACTTCTGTCAGCCCCGGCGACGAATGTGTGCCGACGAAGCGGTAACGAGACGGAGAGTGCCGTTTCGAGAATCCCCTCGACCCTGAGCGTGACTGCGGTCGACGTTGTAGTAGCGTCACCGGGCTGTCATCCCTCTCCGTCACACTCTATTCTCACCCTAACCCCCGGAAGGACTCGAAACATTGACCAGGACATGGAAGCCCTCAGACTCAGCCGCCAGGACAATCCTTTTCTCCAGGTTCTATCTTTTAATCATTTGATCAATTATAATTAGTCAATTTTCGAACTTGTGGAATCGCACAAATTGTTATTTCTCTATTTAATAAATACCAAACGAACATTGCGTTGATGCCAAAATAACACTACAAATTCACCTTTTTTAAGGTCCTCGCCAGTCGGGAAAGTCTCGTAGAATCTGTCGAAGAATCAGAGTCTGACGATGCGATTCTAATGTCTCAGGTAGTGCTATTTTTTAAATAAATTATTTTAAAAAACTGTATAATTTTTTATTCTGATCAATTGTAAATTTTTTTTATTTTTTAGACAACAGTTTGCGTTTCATTAAAAATATTATACAATTATCGTGTATTCATTTTCGAGCAATAATAGAGAATAGAATACAGATTTTCTTTTTTTTTTATCGTTTCTTAAGCGATCAGTCAAAAATGATTTATAAACAAATTTTGCGAACGTATTATATTTTAAGCTATTTATACATTCAATGATGTTGAATTTATATTAAAATTTCACTTCTATAGTGAAATTAAAAAAAAAAATTAAAAATACTGAGAGAAGTGATCGAATGTTGTTCAGGAACTGGGTGAGGCGGATCCACTAACTTTGGCACAAGTACACGAACATTTGGTGCGCAGTCCGCCCCCGGCATCGTGGCCACATACACCGGTCTTTCATTTTCCTCATCGTGACGGAACGTCCGGCAGGATCGAGACTAACCTTCAACAACCGTTCAAGAGTCCCAGTAAGAGTCCCATTCACAATTATCACCAGTTCCACTCGCATCACAATCATCATCGCGGTAATCCGGACAATGAGCTGTCAAGGAGCGAACCCTCGACAGATCTCAGAGGTTTGTAAAAATGGTGTCAAGTACACAACACTTTTATTTCAACCAAATCGATGTCAAGCAATTGACATTATTCGAGAACCAATTGCGAAGTTTTGAATACACGGAGATATAAAACAAAGCAATTAACGAAAATTGCCTCTTTAAAAATAAACACGTAGGAATGTGTTATTTATATTTTTTTTAATTTTCAAGCACCAGGTTCAAGATGCTTTGTTCTATTTTTTTAAAAAGTTCAACGCAGTTTTTCCACGTAAATATTATAATGACAACTTCTAAAAAATGGTGAAAAAATCTTTTTTTTTCTCGTTCTAATAAGCCTTTGAATAATTTCGTTTTAGTTGAATATGTAATGTTTATGGTCTACATCAATGTTAAAAGGAAAGAAGTTATTTCAAGGCATGGCGGTTCCTTTTTAAAATTACGAAAAACATTTTTGTTCAATTTTTTATTAAATGACGTTGCATAATTCAACTGTGCATAAAAAATGTCGTGCAATGTGTCAATATTTGAGAGATACTTTCAATACTGTTCTCTCCCATGTCCTCTTTGGTGATTTTTTAAATTGCTCATAAATGCTGGATTAAAAAAAAATTTTCAAATTCATATTTCATTATTTTACATTTTTATTATTTTAATATTATTTCTCAATTGTAAAAAAATAATGGTTTTGTTATATTTCTTTTATAAAGATATATTTGTAAGTTGTATCTAAAAAATTTGATTTCTAAAGGGAACTTAGTTAAATAGTCAACAATTTTAAAAATTATTTCTCTTTTAAAATTGTATAACTATAAATCATGATTAAAACAACTAAAAATATACGGAGCGTATTTTACACGAAAAATTATGTTACGGATCTGTTTATTTATATAATGAAAATTACCATGTTTAACAGAAAAATCTTTTCGAAATCGTTTTAATAATTCACTAGAATTAGAATAACAGAGATACACATGAGTCGAGGAGTTTCAAATTGGAGCATGAAAAATTGAAAGCGAAACGAGAGAAATTTCCTTTTTAAAAATTCATTCCGGAAGACTTGTAATTTTCGCCACGTGCAAGCGAGAAGCATCGTTAGAGGGCGAAGAGGCTCGTGAGCGGTATATATGAGGCTGGGGATGAAAGCTGTGCCCTCCAAGTTTAAGTACGCGAGTCTCCGGCGGTTGTTCGGTCGCCTCGGATGCCCTCGACCTTGCCGCAACGCGGAGAGTTCCGATCGATCAGCATATTTTTACCCCGAATAAATTAATTCCGGGCCATAGTCCGCTCTCGCGGGTCTCCGAACGTCGTTTTCACGTCTCCGCGTGCGAAAGTCCATTCTTCTCGATCATTTATATTTCGTTGATAACTTTATGTGCGTATATACATAGCGATCGCGTCCGGCAGGCTCTCGCGATTCGAGGGAGTGCCACTTCATTTTCCTACTCCATTACCGGTCGACGGATGTTCGATTTCCCCCCGCGAACCTTTATTCCAATTTCTCTCTTATATCCCCCGGATCGCCCCTCGCTCGTGCCACCTTCCACCTACGCCCATAAAAAGCCCGATGTTTCGAGGTCTCTTATTGACAATCTCGCTTCTGATAGATTGCAATCTCGTCAAAGCAATCGGGAATTCATTTCTCGTTTAGCTCTTATTTTTAAACCTTTCATTCAGCCCGAAAGTTATAGTCTCGCTAAAACTGTAAAATACATGTTTCTTCGTAATTACTTGAAAATGTCTGTACACGGTCGAAATATCAATATTAGCATCTTGGTCAATTTCTAAAAAGATTTACCGTTCATATTTTACGTTATAACTATAATTTGGATCTTACACGATTATCTTTTCATAAATTACAGGTCTACATACGTTTTAAGTATTAGGAAAAAATAAATTAAAAAATTTTACCATCGAGATTCGAAGATATGCGAAGGTTTGAATTTTTTTCAAAATGTCTCATAAAATAAAAAATATAGGAAAATTGATTTCACGATTTGGAATTTCGCAGTACATTGTTCGAGTATTTTATCTTTTTCATTGAAACATATTTTTTGAGTTTGACTGTACCGAGACAACTACGTTAAAGAGTCAAATTAAAAAATTACTTTTTAACACAATATTATTCTTGAACATTTTTTCATCGATTCTTCAGTGTTTGCAAATTTTTTTATACACATTAGTTAATGTCACTTTTCCAATAATGTTTTTCGAATTTTTAACTTTTGACGTGTGTATGAAAATTTCTCGAAAAAAGTGACACGACAAAAGTATTTCGCAAGTTAGTGCAACTTTTGAGAAAAAGGCAATTGACCGGTAGATGACTTTGAGGATAAGACGGGCATAAATTTTATGTGTGAAACGTGCTGATGGAGGTATATACGAAAAATCCGTCAGAAGGGAATTTGAGGCACACGATAAGCTGGAACTTGAATTTTGAGCTTTCTCGGGAGCACTGTCGTTTTTCAGCGATACATCTGCACACAGTCGTGTTTTTATCATAGCCGTGAAACACGCGAGATCGATGTATCGATCCCTCTACTTTATTGAAACTGGGCTAAAGAATGCAAAAGAGCAAATTTCACGCTCCTCGCGACATTAAAAATTCATCGCGGCTTACATTTGCCACGAGCAAGCAGAGTCGAGAGAAAGGAAAATCGCGTGTTCTCAGACTTTATTTTTCTCTTTTTTGCAACTAACCAAAGTCCTTTTTTAAAAACCGAAAAAAAAATTATCGAAGAAATATATTGTTGCTATATTTTATATTGTATTCAATAATCGTAGAACGATTTTAAAATAATTGCGATAAATATTTCGACTATATTTCTGTTTTTTGTTTCATTTACAGACAAGCACACTCATACTTTTTCCCTTCTGAATCCGACGCCAATCAGAACGTTGTCGGAAGTTCGACGATTGCACAGATCTGCGGACGACAGCGTTCAGCTGATGTCATCCGAGTAAGTTCCTCTGGCTTTCGTTTCGAGAGATATTTTCGTGAACTTTCGCAATGGCGAAAATGCAAAACGGACGTGAAACGAAGGAACGTTCGCTGACCGCGAAATTCGAGGATTTCCCGAACCTCGGGAAATGACAACATTCGTTCGCCTCTCTGTTTCCAATCCTCGTGCGAGGATTGGGACTTGGTCAGAATTTTGAATAATT
This sequence comes from Cremastinae sp. A BG-2022a, assembly GCA_030522545.1. Taxonomy (NCBI): domain Eukaryota; kingdom Metazoa; phylum Arthropoda; class Insecta; order Hymenoptera; family Ichneumonidae; species Cremastinae sp. A BG-2022a. Next base: position 130,464 of record JAPYYW010000012.1, on the reverse strand, counting down.
AAAAATTGTCACTGTTTCCATTCTTCGTCGGATAATCGATGGATTTTCCGGATAATTTACTGCGAAATGTCGCAGAGTGGCAAGTTCCTCGATGTGATAGAGAACGTCAAGTTTTTTGAGGAAAAAATTTGTAAGATCGACGGGAAAAGCGTCAACTCGGTTCGTTTTACAAATACTTTTTGTTTTTGTTTTTTTTTTACCAAGATGTATACCTTGGTACAGCCTGTAAAAGGTGAAATAATACTGGAAAGAGTCCAAAGTTCCGTAAGAAAGTGTCATTTAAAAAAGAAAATGAAGAGTAAACGAATGAGAAAGAAAAATTGTGACTTTGCAATAAGCTTGGGCAACTGAGAGCACATTTTTATCGAACGATGAAATATCGTCATTTGGTATGCGAGCACATGCACAAACCCTATTTTTCTCCATTTTTATTTATTTATTTTTTACCATGCACTAATGAATTCGTGTGTCCCGATATTTTTCTACAATTTGTCAAATTTTCTATTTCAATCGTTGAAACTGTGCGAAGAGCAAAATAATTATGTGTAAAACGCAGATTATTTCAATCACTGGAGAATTTTGTAGAAATTCTCTCATACATAAATGTATCTTGATAACAAGATAGTACAGTGTTCTTTTTTTAATATTTTCTTTATTGGTTTACTAAAGTACCGTACGGCCATTAAAGCCCTGAATATAGGGCACGTTTTGCTGGCCTATTGTCGATACAGCGATCGAAATCTAATTAATTATCGCAATTAACGAGAAGCACTCACCGAACGGATGATTAGCTTTGAACGAAAGTAACGACGGAGAAAAATAAAGTAGACTGTCCTTATTCATAATAAGAAGCGCAGGCGAAACGGACTAAATATATATAAAGTGGGCGATAATTAAACAAAATAAATCTTGTATAATCGAGTGGAGAATTTAAATTGTTTTAATTTGTGAACCGTGAGATTATTAGTCGTCGAAAATTGAATTAAATTATTCATTAGCATTAACCACTAGACTTAATTATTTTAAAAATTGTTTGACTGTTAATCGTGATTTGTTGAGTTTATAGAATAAATATTTTTCGTTTGAAAATTTATTTACCGAGAGATATTTAATTAGAGAGGGGAACATATTTTTATACACTTTCGTTTTTCAATTACAAGTCCAATATTGAAGATGAAATATCCTAATTAACGGTTCACCAATTATATCAAAATAAATTTTTGATAATTTTGTGGGCAAGAAGTTTTTCAGATCTTTGGGAGCATTTTTTCGATCGGGATTAGCAAAAAACGACGAAAAATGCACACTTTGACAGTATTTTTCATACTTACAAAAAATCTTTGCTTAGTAAATAAAATCAATAATCGCTTGAGCGCTGTTCCACGACTTTTCTCGAACATACTTAATGTTTTTTCGTGGCAGTCGAAACTCGGTCATTGCAATGAAAATGCTAAATATTCGTAAACCTTGGAATATTTTGCCATTCGTCGAGCTGATGGTTTATTCATAGCTGGAAGCTCGGACTCTGTTTACAAAAAAGGGTGAATAAATACGAAGGAAAGAGAACAAAGAACAAAAAATGAGCTCGTTATAAACAATTTTTAAAATTGCTCCCACTGAAAATTATCCTTGAATATTCGATACTAAATAATTAGATTCCTCGTGGTCGTACGTGACCGCTTTAATTCCTTTTTCTTCACCTAAGTCATGACGTGTGCGAGTTCGAAGTGCGTCGGTGTGAGTGTGAAAAATTATTGACGCGTGTGAGAAATATTAACCAGTTACATACTCGAGCTCGGGTGCACCAATTAGCAGGGTTTATACAAAAAAAAATTTCATGTAGGGCGTACGTGAGGGAGAAACACGTAAAAAAATAGAGAACGAAGAAAAAAATTGATTAAAAAGTGAAAGGCAAGAACAGAGGTTGGAAAAAGTAGATAATTTGTAATTAGCAGTCCAATTGACTTGGCCATTGAGAATTGAGATTCTTTATATTATAAAAAAGTATATGATCTTTTATGTATACACGAGGGGTATCTATATATTAGAGCGTTAAAACGAATTTCGTTGGAGATTTTATTTCAACGAGAAAGTAAGAAAAAAAAAATTGAAAAAGAATCATAAAGGTTTGTGGAGAAAAAAAACAGAGACTAAATTTTAGATTAGGAAGAAATGTAAAGAATATCAAAGAATCATGTTAGAATGAAATCTTGAATTTGAATGAGTATTTCGAAGAGAAGGATAATTATTGATAAAAATTTGGACTTTGTTGAATTGCATGAAAAAATTTGTCAATTTTTCAAAAAAGTTACTCAGCGACTTGACGTTAAAATTTCAATCTTTCAGAAGTTCTGTTTATAAGAAAATGAAAATCTACCGAATTGCTGGCCTATAAACACAAATATATAGAAAATATCTCGTTCTCAATGTCGTGTTCGACACGTGTTAAGAGAAGATTTGTAAATTACATTGCACTGAGAAAATAAATGGGATATACGATTGGAATTTTACAAATCGTCATTTTTGGACGAATATATAAGTCATTTTCAATAAATAACAAGTTTTAATTTTCTCAGTGCACAATTATTTTATAAGCCGTTTCATTAATAAAAATGATAAATTGTAAAATACACAAAACAATAAACACATATACTTATGAGTATAAAAATAAAAAAATCAGCTGGAACAGTATTCCGTGCATAAATGTATAATTTTGTTAATGTCACCGGGCGTCGATAAATCAAATAGTGATCATAAAAAAAATATAAACTGCAATAATGCATTCGTACCAGTTTTTACGGATCGTATCGAAACTTCCAGTTGCACCTTATCGAGAAGCATATTTTTTTGGTTCCTTTGAAATAAAGAAGTATTATCTATATTGTTTTTTGGATCCTCAAAAGAATGGAAGAAGGGAAATAAAGTATATTTGTGTTACAGTAAATAATTTGATTTCTTAATTTGCCTTTTTTTTGCCTTTTAGTCCCTCTTGTAGAAAAAGTTCCTCTTGAATTGAAGTTAGAATTGGTTAAAAATCATGTGAAAAAGAATACGTGACGAGAGTCGTCTATAAATGGATTTTCTTACAAAATAATTCAAAAAATTGACGAGTATTCTGTTCCAAATTGTTTTTTAATTCATTTCATCTTTAGTGATTACGTAGTTTATAATTAAAATTATCGCGTTTTTAACATTAGATTTTATTTAACTAATTCGAATAAAAATTTAGCTCTTGAAAGATTTTATAGTTGTGATAAATCTGGGAAAAGAAAAGATTTTCATTCAAATTTTAATTTTAGCATTTGGTTTATAATAAATTTGCCTTGAATTGCCTGATTAAAAATAAAAGAAATAAAAATTCTAAAATTTTTGACGTTCGAAAATGTCAAAGTATAAACAGTCTTTAACCAAGAAATGTTTCCGAATTATCAAACTGTTCCAGTAAAGAATAATTCCAATAAATTTTTCAATTTCAAGAGAAGAGGCACACACTTTTTGAATTCGGTTTTACTAAGAAATTCACGAAAATGGCGAGCAAAATCTAGCCGAACTGGATCGAAAACTTCAAAGGCTCTTAAAAAAAATAAGGAAGACGATGGACTCGAAATTATTCGGATAGAGGAGAGTTTGGGAAATTATGATCATGTGGAAAATAGCATGGTGCAAGAGCCGAATATTGCTTTGCAAAATCAGCTTATACGTAATAATATTTTCTTCGTAAAATTTTTGAAAAGGTTTTAATAAAAATGTAGCCTACATAAACTTTATAAGAATGTGATTTTTTACAGCTCAGCGCGGGAACATTGTAATATCGATCGAACCAATGGAGTTGATAATAAAAAATAATTCGAGTATGCTTGAAATCGAAGAAATTCGTGATTCTCAATCAGATATTTTAATGTCCAAAAAGAATGAAACGAAGGCCGAAAAGGAGGAACTGTCGACACTGTTACCGGCCGAAGAGACAATCGAGAAAGACGAATCGGGGAAATGTGAAATGAAAAACGTTTCTAAAGACGAATTCGTCAAGGTGACAGACTCAGATAATTGTGAATTGATTGGAATTGATCTGAAAATTAGTCAAAAGGATTCTTCACCTATTTTGACAAAAAAAGATGATACTCAGGAAGTGAAGATGAACACGCCGGTAAAAACTATATGTTCAAATAAATTCTTATACATTCGCGTGAATTCGATAATACACTTTATAATTAGAATAATTTCTTAAAAGAAAAAAAAATTGAATTTAAAGGTAAATGCAGAGATCTCTCAGAGCAAAAAACCAAAATGTCCTCACGTCTGTCTCCAAGCCTGTCCATGCCAATTTTCTCAAGAATTAATAGAAATTTATCACAGAGCGAAGAAGATCTCGAAAAAATCAGAAAAAATGAGCAAAGCGAAAAAACCGTACAAATTTCGTATGACAAAGAGCGAGATCGATTTTTTCAAAGCCGATACGAGAATGTGCAGCGTCATGATTGGACAGACAAAAAGTCGTCGAGCGGAGATGCGAGAATTGATGGATATGTGGCAGGAAGCCAATGAGAAAATGGCTCTCAGAAAAAAAGATATTATCTCGACTGCTGATAATGTAAAATAAAATTAAAATAACAATTTTAACTTAAAAAAATAAAATTATTAAGCTAATTTTTTATTTATTTTTATAAATTATTTGTTTAGTCAATTTTTTAGTATAGAAACAACGATGAAAAAAACTCGTATCTATTTTTAAAAACAATTTAGATCGAATCTGTACGAAAAAAATTGAACGACGTTCAAGATTTGCTAAAAAATTGGTTTCCCGGTCAAAAAATGGACAGTTTAAAGGAAAATCGACTCAAGGTGCTAAGGGAGGAAGAGGATAGTACCGAAATGTTAGAAGATGAAGAAAGAAAATTAGCTAAAGTTAGTCAACTAAAACAAGATGCTTTTCAAAGACTTCACGGTTTCTTTTTTTTTAATAAATATACATAAATCTATAAATGATTTTTCAGGAAAAAATCGAGAGAATTTTGGAAAAACGAGAGATTTGGCTCGCAGAGGAAAGATCTCGAGCTGAGGAACGAAAGAATCAGGAAAGTATGGATATTTCGAGGCTGACAAATGCGATTGAAGTTATGCAACGGTACATCAATGAAAGAGAATCTCTGTTGAATAATTGAGTATACTTTTGAGTAATAAATTTTTTAAATTTATAAAAAAAAAATTAAATATTATTTTTTAAGTAAAAAGAAGTCACGTTACAACTCATTGTCATTCATAAAAAAACTCGACTCACAGTTCATTTTATTCACTCTTTCATCGTGATTTGACTGCTTGGATTTGATTCTCTCGAAAAGTGGAATGTAAGATGCATCGAATGTATCCGAAAGGTCGTGACATTTTTCCCTTTCCATTGCTGGAACGACAATCTCTGACTCTGAACGTTTTTCAACGTCATTATCAATTTGCAATGACATTTCTAAAATTGAGTTTCGATGTTCTCTCGTGCCACACACTCTATTAATTATTTCGGAAATTTCTAAACTGTTGTTTTCGATATCACTGGGAAAATCTGCAGCCGTCAATTCGTCAAACATTCGACCCAGCGTGTCATCCTTTACATTTTTTCGCTCTGACGCTAAAATTTTATCGAATTGTGGTCCTTTTTTCGGAGTAGCGGTAGCAACAGGTTCTCCAAATTTCAAAAAATCGCTCGGTTTGCTTCTTTTCGTTGCAATCATCATTGCACCAAAAGATTCTTCAAGAGTTTCTACTTTTTTGACAAATTCGTCAATTTTTCGATTTCCAGCCTCAGGTTTTTTTCTTGGTCTTCTCGTTGCTTTCTTTTTCTCAAGATTTTCTGTCCCGTTTTCATTGATTTCAGTTAGTGGTTTTTTTGCCTTTCGGGGTTTCGTTGGTTTTTTCTTTTTCGCGAGTCTCGCAGCTTCGAATTCTTCAGCCAGGTCTGGATAACACTTTTTAAAAGCTTCCTGTGGCTCTACAGACACGAGTACATTCTCGTTTTCATTTTCAATTCTGCTCTCCTCATCAGAAGTTTTTCCTAAGGTTAATCCTTCAAGGACTCCGTCTTTGTCGATCCAGACAATTTCGTAACTCGCGACCGACTTCAAATTTCGAATTTTTCTGATTTTTTCGGGAACCATCGTTCCCCTGATGAGGAGACGATTTTGGGTGGTAATTCCGGTAAAATGACGTAATTGCCAACGCGTCATCAATGGGAAAACTTTTGCGAATGCGTACTCTGGCTCCCAGCATACGTGACGTTCCATAAAACTCTAAAACGAAAGAATATATAAAAAAACTAAAAAATTAATGGATGTCTTAAAATTTTAACGTAGAAGTACTTACTACAAATTCGACAATTTTTGGTTGTCTCCATTCGAGATCTAGGCGTGATGGCATTTTATCTTTTCTTTTGAGGAATTCATCAATCAACTCTTGATTCGGAAATCCTTCAGTCGACAGGGCTTTTTTACGAAGTGATATCTCATTTGATATAAGAGCCCTCGTTTCCCTTACCAAAAGTACAATCACGTTCATTTATTTTAAATTCGTTTCTTTTTTCTATCATCAGAAGATTTAACGTGAAAAACTTACTTGTAAGATTCATCACACTTTGAATTAGTGCCACAGGAAACGCAGCCTGATTTTATGTGTTGCCTGAGCTTTCCATTGTGACCACAGGATGTACAAATATTTGGATCTTTTAATTTATACTCGATTCTATCAAACTCAGGATCTGTCAACCAACTTTTTATTCTAAAAAATATGAGTGATAATTAGATTATTTATACAATTATCGAGTTACTATTAGAATATGAACATTTTGCTTTTGTACCTGTCCAAAATTTCATCATCTTCGATTAATTTGAATAATTTCAGAGCTGCCTCTTTGCCTACTCCATTTACACCATCATCGTAATCACAACCACACAGTAACGCCAAGACGATCATTTTATTCCGTCCAAGCTTGAAAAGTCTTTCTATTTTTTCTATTTTAAATTCATCAACAGAGCCAGATCCTCCACGATTTCCCTGGGAGCTTATACAAAAATTTCTGTACACAGTTTTTGCTCCATAGAGAAAACAGTCGCTGTCTTGACTTATGCACCCATCAGTGAACTGCAAAATTGAAGAATAATTTTTTTTTCTCATTTCAAGTTTAAAGTTATCATTTTTTAATAAATTAAAGTAATCGTACCCCATCTGCGTTTAAATATGCACACATAGCTTCTGCTTCTCCAGAACCTTTGACACAAGTCAAGCCCATGAGTTCAAGCATTGCTTGGCATTCCTTAAGAATTCTATTGAAGTGGGTACGTCCACCTTTTCTGTTGGTCTTTCTCTCCTGATCACCTTGTCTAATGTCATTTCTTTTAGCAATTGCTTTATGCTTAAGTTCAGGAGCTTTACCCTCGAGAACAAAAACTGGGAAAATACCTTGCATAAGCAAATTTGCAGTACGAAAATAGAGATTCCTAAAAAATTTGAAAGCTTACTTTACAATAGAGAAAAATAAGTGTTTTAAGCATCTTGATTGAAGTGTTAATAAAATTATGATGAAAAATTAAACTAAATTGTAGGATAAATGTTTAAATGCCATAAAATTATTAAAATACGTGACAAATAAAATGATAATAAAAATAAAAAAAAATTTGGATACCTGAGGTACATTTTTGGCTGTGCAAAATTATCAGTCACAGTTTGACTATCAACAACCCAACAACTGAGATCCACAGCGATTGTTTTTCCCTGAAGTTCGAACAGTGGTTTTCTTTCGCCTGAAGGTGAAATAATGTTCCACAAATCTTTCACACCCATAATAAAAAAAAAACAGAAAATTTTTCACAAAGTTATCAAAATTTGACAATTTTTCGTTTGTATTAGGACTCGATGCTCGGTATGTACAATTTTTAGTACTTGTAGGTTATGTTTCTCTATCTGAAACCTGCGAAGAGATTAGAAATATGTATTCTGTATTTTGAGTCCGTTATACTGACTAACGAAAAATTCAGTGTTTATTTATTTTCATTTAAAATAATGAATGTTTATTGTATAATTTAATGTTAAACGATTTGATATCAATAATTTTTGAATATTGAAAATTTCTTTACCGTCTAAAACCTATATTATCAGTAACGTTTTTTTTGGTAAGTTTCTCAGTACACATTTTTATTTTGTGATGAAGCTGTGATTTTCAATTTTTCGCAGAATTGTAATTTGTTCGAAAAATATTGTTATAAATTAATAGATATTAGTAAATATCGATCAATTTATTCATATGGTAAATATATGTAGTTCCATTGATATATTATCGACAATAAAATAGTGTTTCAGGTAAAATTGTATTGTGAATTGTTTTGATAAAGTTGTTACAAGGTAACATTTATTTGTTATATCATATGGTTTCAGAATTTCAGTATCAATGTTAGATTTTTTTAGTGAAAGTCACAAGCTGTAATTTTATCTTATGATTGAAGGCGGTTGTTCTTACCGATTCTGGCCGTAGCAGCAGAGCTTTATTTTTGTTCACTTTTCAAGCTGTAAATTGTTCATTTTTTACTGTATTTTCTTGACGTTACTCCTAGCCAGATATTTTCGTAATGCATTTTTAGTTTTTTTGCAGCGATCACAAATTTTTGATTGGAAAAGTAATAGCGGACACTCAATGTGACGCCAAGTAGAAGAGTCTTTCCGCAACTGTTTACATTTTATTTCAGAAAAAGAAAAATTTGTTGATGACATAGTACAACCTTGACAAATAGTCAGGCGGTGAATTTTTTTAATTGAGTTTTGAAGCTCTTCGATACTCTTGACGTAGCTGGGAATCTCAAAGGAATTAACATTGAGTTGTTGACCCAGAATGTTTATCGTTATTGACAAATCATTCTTCACTGTTATGCTTTTTAATATCACCGGTTCATAGGAATTTTCTATTTCTATGACATTAATGATTAGGAATATTAGGAACTGTATGCCCTTGCAATAAGTCGTTTGTCTTAACCAGCCGAGAGGTAACTGTATTTCGGCTCCAAGAAGATCATCGAAAAGAAAAGAAATTGGCTCATCGATAGCTGAATCTGGTTCATTAAACAACACTTGACTCTGATTGGAAAGGAAAACTGATTCTTCCGATACAGAATTTTCCACAGTAGCATCAGTAGCAGTAGCATCACAGCGTTCTTTCTCAGTTGGCTTAGAAATCTCTTTTGCCTCAGGGAATTCAGTCCATGGGAATATGGATGGCACAGTGCCCTTTCTTAAGCGAGGCACTTTATAGTTTGACTAAAATTAAAAAAAATGAAAAATATTAATTAAAATTGTAGAAATTGAAACATTAGTGATTAAAAACTGATTCGCAAACTTACCACTCCGAGTATCTGATTTTCAGGACCAAATAAATATCTTTGCCATAATATATCGCTTTTATTAAAATGGTTTTCGCACACTGCTCTCCCGCTTTTAACAAACACGTCTTTTCGTTTTATCGCTGTTTTCCATAAATTCAACATATCCTCATTTTTCGGAATTGTGAAAAAATGCACTTTCTCCGTATTCGACGCATATCCTGAGGTGCAACCGGGTACCAAGCACATTGGCATTGCGAGTATATTGAAAAAAAAAACGAATTATTTAACTAACTTTCGTATTTTTAATTATAATAAAACATAAATAGAGATAATTGAACGTCTTGCTAAAAATTCACTCGACACACGATCGGTTCACTAGCTCACTACTGGAATAATGGGAAATGGAAACGGTCACAGAACATCCAGCGCCCCCGATGACAATCCATCGGCACGTTGCGCCATCTATCAGAAATTTTCAGAAACTTTGGTGTCCTAGATTTTAGTGGCATCTATTGAATATTCACTGAAGCTTTGAAACGCCAACAGGTGCCATCTATCGGGGAATTTTTCTACCGTGCCATAGCTTATTTGAATTTAAAAGCTTTTTCGACAAGTTATTCGAATGGGCGTAGAAATCTATTAGAATATATTGCAATTTGTGCGCTCTTTACTTCTCAGAATAAAATTTCAGACTAGATATCGTTCTAAACTCGACAATAATTATTATGATCATCAATCGTCACGCTGAGAGAAACGCGCGGATAAACTTCCGAAAAATTGATTTATGAATCCCAAAAAAACATTTTTTAATTCGATTTTTAGAAAACTATTGCGAGTCGCCAAAAATCCTTTTTAGGGATCTTTTAGAATGCCAAAAGGAATATTTGTGCCAAGTTTCAGACCGATCCGCGGTTGATGGCTTTCGGAAGCACACCCAAACGCGCAATAAAAACTTTTTCACTTAATTTATGAATTTTTTGGGTGGGGACTAAAAGGAAGAGCGTACGTATATATATTTTTTTTAGCTTCAATTAAGCTGATGATACAGCGAGAGTTCATTTCCAAAAGCGAACAGCATTAACGCGTAACGCTCTAGGCGTTGAGCCCTGTGAGGGGTCAGAGGGAATACGTCCATGCCAGTTACAGGGGCTTATCGCTAATTGTAGTTTATGCTTTATACATCTATGATATTCCCCCTCGGAGTGACGTTCGTACGTTTTCCATACATCTGAAAAGTTAACACGAAATGACGTGCTGGTGTCCAAACCTTGCATGGGAGATTCTATGTAAAATCAACCGATTCAAATTTTAAAAAATGATTTGTCACCTCATTTTTAAATTAGAACTTTTTATTTCATTTTTTTTTGAATTTAAACTTTATCATCCGTTTTTCTGATAGAACGAATTTTGATTCTTGCTTAAGGTAGTTCTAACACTACAGTCAAATGAAAAATTTGTTTCTTAATTTATGTCTGTACCATATGATTTTTAAGCTTAAGTTTATTAAGAAAAGTTGTTGCAAATTGTTTCAAGAACAACATACTCAAAATTTAAAGTTATCCAAGGTTATCTGTGCTCGTTATTTGCCTATGAAAATCATGAATAATAAAGTTATGAGATTTTTATAAAAAAACTGAGGAAAACTTCTTTGAAGTACCATAAAAAATCGTGCAAAATTTCAACAAGCTTCACTGTCCAGGAGTCAAGATATTTAGGGTTAAAAATTGCGATATTTAACACGTGCTCTTATGAGAGAGCTCTGAAAATCATGATTTTTAACAATGAATATCTTGATATCTACATGGTGAATCATTTTTAAATTTGATACACGTATGTAGATCATATCAAAGAAATTTTGCACAAATTTCCAACGAAATTACAATGATGTTGTGTTAGACAAACTACCTTAACAATAGTTTTCAATGGAAATAAAAAATTAACTTTTACAGATGCCTTCCTATAAAAAAGATGATATCGAAACTTTCGAGATGATAAAATTTAGTCTAAAATTCGTTGCATCTATGGATCAATGATGATGTTTACAAGTATATGTTTGAACGAGACGAGAAAAGGTTAATATGAACAGACGGGAGTTGGTTGTTGACTGTCATGTCCACGTGAACGTCACACGCCCCTCACGGAACAAGCGAGAATAGCAACTCCAATCCACCCTAATTACGATGAGCTTCACTGTTTCACCTGGTTCGCTCGTTTCCCTTCGCTTCGCACCGATATTTTACTCCAATTCGAAAAATTCCGACAGATTAAAATCAAAACGTTACGTGATCTCGTATTTAAATGCGTGCAATTTTTTAAAGTAATCTCACTGCCGAAATTGTGACCAAATTACAGAGTTAAACATTGCACGCATTTATAATTCGTACACGTATTTGTGTGGAATTTTAAATAAGCTTGTTTTTTATACAAAAACGTAGAATCGTAGTTGAAATGTTAGAAGATAGAAAGAAAAATGTTCACTGAATTGCGATACATAAATTTTTTGCTGAATAATGGGGATATTTAAGTAATAATAAATCACCTTTGGTACATTTTCTATAATATATTTTTACATTATAAACCAACCATACATTATAATAATATTTTATATCCTTACTCCTAAGTGTGTTGATGTCTTCATTTTTTCTGTTTTTCATTTTTTTTTCATTTTTTTGCTTACTGTTTCGTTAATCTCGTATTTTTCGTTTACATACGTCCTCCATATTTATAATTTTGTGTATGTGTGTTTTTTGTTTCTTTTCTTTCCTCGTTATTTCTTGTATAGCATATATTTATTTATACTCATCGTCATTATTTATAATATATACTTTATGCTATGTTTATGTATATATATAATATCATACATGTTTTTCATCTCTTTCTGTTGGTTTTCTTCCTCTTTTGTCTCTCTTCTCGCACGTCCCTGGCGCTTCCTCGTGTGCCGAAATGTACGCGAATGTGCACGTGTCTATTTCGTGGTTTTTTCATATATATATATACACATACGCATATCTATATATATTACTCGCTTTTTTCTCGTTCCTCTCGTTATGTATTCAAATTTCTCTGCCTCACGTATTTTTCACTTTTTCATTACTTCTTTTCTTTCATTTTCTTTTCTTTTTTTTTTTTACTTTTTCGTCTGAGCATGCGTGGCGGGGTTTCGGAGCGTGTACCTTCCCATTCTTTTTCCTCTCATTCGTTTTCTTCGTTTATGCAATATATGGCATTTGTGTATCAAATTACATACAGGCTTTATGTTTTTTTTTCTCATCTACTCGCCTCCCCGTCCGTTTGATTTCTTTTGATCTACATTTTTCGCTTTGATTTTCTCCAACCTAAATTCTAGCTATGATCTTATGTGTATGTGAATGTGTGTGTTTGTGTGTGTGTGTTTTTTTGTTGCTTTCGTTCTATTTTTTTTCTGTATGTGTTTCACGCGGATGAGGCTGACGACGAATCCCGCGCGGGTCTCGCTTTCCTACATTTTCTCGTTACTTTCTATTTGACGCAGTTTCAAACCTCGAAAAGGACATTTTTCTATTCAATATTATGCGGAAAAAGGCACCCAACACGTTTTTTTTTCTTCAGTTATTATTTTTGTTTTGTTTTGTTTTTTTTTTACGAGAGTGAACGGTGGTCGGTGATATGCCTTGCCTCGACGCGGGATTCTCTTTTTTTTTTTATTACTCTTTCCGGTTTCGCTTTTGATAAATAAAAAAATCAACGAAATTCGCGAGCCTTGGGCCTTATCTCGTATATAAAAGAGAAACTATTTTTGAACCATAAACGCAGTAGAAAAAATAAAAACTTTGCGGCGATACGGATATTTAAAAAAGTCAGGAACGTCGTGTGCTTCGCTGTAATAATTCGGACGCCATATTTTAATACTTTTTTTCCTCTTGTATTTTTCGCCTTTCCTGAGTATCTTCTCAGACTCTCCTCGGGGCTCGATCGCGTCGATTCTGTCGGGGAGCTTTGAAATACGAATTTTCTCGTTCTACTTTTATACCGGAACAAAAATAAAGCTTTGTATTAATTTTTAATAATTTATTCAATCAAATCGAGTGAAAGTATAATTACAATAAAAATTTTAACCAAAATTTCCTTCAATTCAGTTAAATAAAAAAAAAAATTTTAACTCGTTAGTCCAGTATTACAAAAAAAAAACTTTTTTAAATACTTGCAGTTTGAAATTCAATAAAAATTAAAAAGGCATGTACGGGGATGAAAATGAGAAAATTGTATTTTCGAAGCCACCTCGACGCAAATTACATATGAATTAATATCGCGTGAAGTGAGGGAAAGTATCGTGAATATGGGTAGACTGGCCAACGATTATTCTCGAATCTCTTAATAATTAACGCTTGCTGAGGATTTCTCCTTTTATTTTCTTACACATACCTACGTTTGTATGTATATATATATATTTGCAAATTTTCCTTTGAGTTTATATATATATATACGTACAGTATGATAATTAACACAGTGTCCGGGACCGCGGATTCTGCACAGCGGCTTATCTTTCCCTCGATTCCTTTTTCTTCCTCTCTTTCTCTCTGTTTCTCATCAAATTCAATTTAATATTAACCATCGGCTCTCCCCGACACGCTCTAATTCTTCCTCACCTAATATTACACTTATACATCTATGTATATGTATATATAATATACATATATATCTTTTCTCCACGCCTCTATTTATCTTTGTTCCTTTCTCTCTTTTCACACGCACTCTCGCACTCGCACACTATGCATATTTATAATGGCTCATATAAATACATAAATATTTTTCCCGCCCGTTTATATATTTATATATTTATATAACACGTTGGTTTATGTATAATCGTTTAATATTCCGTATCACCTAAACTTTTTATCTTTCTCTCTCTCTCTCTTTTCTTCATCTTCTTCTTCTTTTTCTTCTTTTCAAGTGCTTCTTTCAACCCTTCTCCATATTTTTAGCTAAATTCTTTCAATTATCTCGCCTCGTGATTTTTCTAAATTTATTTTTAAAATTGTCACACCCCTTATGAACTCGGTCTCGCAGCCTCGTTTTCGTAAACGTTGTATGGATTGCACTAACTCTAGATATTCTCTGCGGTGCTCTGTGTCAATTAGTATTCGTGTTCCGGTCTCTGTTTCGTGTTCTCTGTGTGCCTCTTCCGCCCTCCCTTGCCGTCCTCGCCGTCCTTGCCTCCCTCGCTTCAGCCTCGTTTTCGCGTCTAGGGAAACTCAAAGACGTGTGTTTGAATTGGATATTGCTAGTCTGCGGCTCTGATATTCGCATCAGGATTCCATGTGTTTTGCCCCCGGCGAAGATGAGCTGAACCCGCTCTTGTCATTCTCACATTCGAGCTTGCCACGTGATTTTCCCATATTTCGAGATCTTTCTCTCCCGAAGCTCATCGCATTCCCCGAGGAATTCAATTTGTTCGCTTGTGGAAACATTCGCTCCAAGGATTCGCTACAGAGTACAACTCGAAAGACAACTTTTGACCCCTGCAAAAGTCGCCCGAAACCCCTTTCTACAATTATTTCGAAAGGAACAACGAGTTATTATAATTTTAGCCAACGAAATTATAATCGGACGAAATTTTGATACAAAATTTGTATTGTGTGAAAGCTTGAAATAATAATGCGCCTGAATTCAATTGATGTTCTTCGAAAAAAACATTCTAAAAAAAACAATAAATAATATGTGATGTAGAATCAAATAGTCACAGAAAAAGATTTTTTAGATGGATTTAAAAAATTGGCGAAGATGAAAAAGAATACTCTCTCTCTCTCTCTCTCTCTCTGTAGATTTTGACGTCGAGAGTTGATGACACGAGATTCGAAGATTCGACAAAAGCCTTGGAAGAAGCATTTGTCAGCCGTTTCGTGTAGTTTTTCCCTCGCCTTTTGGAATCTCCTCGTTTATCGGGTCTCGTCGAGTCGCTGCCAGGTTCGCAATATTCTCGCTCTTCCATTCATTTTATCGCTCGATTATATATTTGGGAACAGGGAGAGGGAAGAGAGAGAGAGAGAGAGAGAGAGATTGTCGGAGTGGAGGAAAAAAGCTGCCATTGTTCGAAAAATAAATGACCCTGCGAGAAATGTTAAAGAATTCAGTCGTAAATACAAAGAGAGCCATCTCTCGGGGAGAGAGACAAACGATTGGTAATCGCGAATGGACCGTTTCCCCGCGAGGAGATAATTCAAGCTCCCGTAATTTGGCGAAACGCCGAAACTTTCTCGAGCAAACGAATACCCGTGAGGGAATACAAATTATCAAGGGAGACGCTTTTTTCTCCCTCTCGTATAAATATACATTTAATACATTTTTTTTGCTCCAAAGTATTAGAACTGATGGGAATAAAAATGTTTTACTATTCCTCTACTCAATGATTCATAAAATCTTGTGTATTAGTCTAATTCAACAGCTTTTTTTTATTCAGATTGTTTCTGTCCCAGGCTAAAAATTTGAAGAAACTTTTTTTTTTCATATCTAAGTCAAGTGTAAAATTTTCTTGACCCTTGTCGCGTGAAATATTTAAACGAAAAAAAAACAAATGTCGATCCAATGATTAAAATCATAGAAGGACATTTCACGCTAGATTCATCCGGATTAAACGCACTCCACGTATTCAAATAAAAAAAAATGATGGAACATCATAGAGGAAGATTGAGAAATTGGATCTTGTAACTCGGGAGAGTCGTGATTCGATAAGATGAGAGGGACGATAGAGAAAGAGAGAGAGAGAGAGAGAGAGAGAGAGGGCGAAGAAGGGCGAGGAGCCAAACTTGTCGATTCTTGAGCGACGCGAGGATCGAGTCTGAGCTTGAGAGCTTTCGGAGCCTCCGCGATGTCGGCAATGCCTCACGGTGAATCTGTCAGAATTTCAAGCACGAGAGAAATCCTTTCTCTTGCATGAATTAACTCCGCACTGTTATTTATTCAATTACCAAATTCGTAAATCAGAAAAAAATTGAATTACATTTTTTTTTCTCATCAATGATTCCACTCTAATTTCAACCAAATATTAAAAACATCAGGATGAAAAATAAAATATAGCAAATTCTCGAAGTTTTATTCCTCAAAAAGTTATACTTGATGAGTGGGAGAATGAAAAAAATAGAACACACGTCTTTTAATTTCTGTGAAATATTTTTCCTGGTGTTTGTCCTCTCCGAAATTGAATCAATGATTTTTTTTTGTGTTACTGTCTATTCGTATCAGTGTTTGTGAGTGTCGCGTGTATCTTATGACGGTGATTAAGGTGCTGGGTGCGTTCTGCGCGGATATAGTTACATCGCTAGTTTTTTCCCATTTCATTTATTATTATTATTAGTATTATTTATATTATCATTATTATTAATATTATTATTAATATTATTATTAATTTTTCGTGTTATTTCGTTTAATTCATATTACATTTTTTGTTTTGTATTCTCACAACTCTCACGTTTATCTCGTGCATATTCTTTGCATTCTTATTTTTCTTTCCTTTTCGTCTCTCGTTCTCTCGTTCGCTCGCTACAAGTAAATCTAGTTTCCGACGCGCTAGACTAGGACTAGACTACGTCTAGAGCTTCGCATTTTTATTTTTTATTTTCTTTTTCCTCTTTTTAACTGCGTGTTTGTGTTTCTTTCTCGTATCGTTTATTTTTTTAAATATATTTATTAAATTTTTGTTTATGTTGAGTTTCGTGTCTTTGTTACTTCGCTTCCGCTCGTTTTCTCCATCTCCATCGTCCATTCTCGCATCGGCCTCGTTCAATTATTTTAAATTTATTTATCGTTCGCTAATATATACTACAGTTGGGCGTGTGTCCTCGTTTATATATAATTTCTTCTCGATTAGTTCCTCGAACGTGGAATTTTCGCCTTTTGTTCGTCGCGAAGCTCCTTTCGTCGCGACTTTTGTCATTAATATATCTTCCGCTGTAAATGTGTAACGTGTGTGCCACTACTTTTTCTTATTTCTTTGGTGTTTCTCGCGTCTCCTCTTTCATCCTCTATCTGGGTCACCTTAAGATATAATTGGCTCTTAAATTTGTAAACTTAAACCGTCTATAGTGTTGTATAATTTTTTGTCCTCCTACTTGACCGCCTGCTCGTCGTCGTTGCCACATTTCATTGATTTTTTCCCCCTTGTTTCATCCTCTCGTCTGATTTTTCTATCACACACTCGATACACCATTTTTTTCGTCGTCGTCTCTCTCTCTCTCTCTCTCTTTCTCTCTATCACACATACACTTTTTACACTTAAATTCTCGACTAGTTTTTCCACCTCTTCCCGCCTCCCTTTTTTTCCTAATTAAAATTATCTACTTATTAATTATCGCCTTAACTCACTCTCGTTCCCTCTCGAACTCTCAGTCGTCGTCGTCTTTTTTTATTTTGTTATTTCATCTTCACACACTTTATTCAATCTCGTCTCCTTTTTTCCCCTCCTTTTCGTTTCTCAATTTTTTATTTATAGTTAACATTGTCATGCTCTCTCGTCGCGCGCGCTCTCTAACTAGACACACGACTTGGTACGTTCTACAAAACGTTGCTAACTTCTACGTGCCTTAATTTTCAAGGCTTCACGTGTTTATATATATATATTTATTTATTTATATATTTATATAATTTTTTATTTATACTTTAGTTTTATTATTCACTTTTTAAACTCTCTAGCTTTCTCTCCCCAATCCATTAGTCCGCTCGCTGACTCGATCCACTTTTCTTCTTCTTCTTCTTCTTCTTCTTCTTCTATCTTCGTCTTTAACTAGTCTCTTTTTCGAAAATTGTCAACAATTTTTACAGCAAATCATTCGATTCTTCTCGTCCCGGCGAAAAGAAAAACAACAAAGATTATTTACTTCCCTCATCTTAGAAATATCGCAAAACTCGTGAGCTTGTTTTTGTTTTTTTTTTCGTTTGTTGTACTTTCCGTGTTTTTGAAATACTGAGAGTTTGGAAATTAGGTATTGAGAATGCGAGACGAACACCCTGAAGGAATTTCGGAAATATTTGTTATATTTTCTAATGGAATAATAATTTTCTCTCAATTATTCGAGTAAAATTGTGAATCTGTTGGTAGTTTTCAATAAAAAATGGACTGTAAAAATATTAAAAAATGTACGAACACTTTTGAGCACAATTGTTTTTTTACTCGAATAATGGAAATAATGTTCGGAAAGGTTTAAATTGTTCTCCGCGATTGGAAAATTTTTCAAGGAATCTTAAACATGGTGAAAAAAAATGAGGAAAAAAAACGTCGAGGTGCCAGGGAGAATACGGTCTCGAATTTCCTGTACAAGTGACAAGAGCTGGGAGTAATTCACGAGCCCCGAGAAATCGATTTTCTATTTTCACAATTGCGAGTCAGACACGTCGGGAGAAAAGCGAGAGTTCGCACAAACGCGCCTTGCGCCCACACGCGAGGGAATACAATAATTTCAATCTACCTATGTACAAACACTTTTGTTGTGTGTTCGTTTTTTTTTCTATAGATTATCGCGATAGCCGAGCTTCTCTCCTCCTACTCCTGTCCCGACTTTATCCCGAGACCAAGGGACAGAAAACGTTCTTTATGCGATTTATCGCTAATTTTTCTCTCGCCAATTTATTGCACTTACATTCCCAACGAAAATTCTTCAAAAGCTAATAAAAGTCGCGAGATCGATCACAAATTTGAAATTCGTGTATTAAATATCAACGAAATTATTATTCCAGTATTTGCGTTAATTTTTTTGTAGATCCATTGGTATATGATTTATATTTTTTATCCCGCAATGACTCAAAGTATGACGAAAAATTAATAAAAAATCAATTTTTGTTCTCATTGATCAGTCACTTCCGTTTAAACTTTTTCTACATCTTGGTGGTATGAAAACTTGAATCCTCTTTTCAGTCAGGAATGTAGGAGTAATATACCTTGAATGAAAAAAGGTAAAAAAAAGTTTAGAAAAATTCTCTACTTCCATAACCCCTTCGAAGTCCCTCTTTTCTCGGCCTCTTTACAAAATTCACCCATACTTTTATTTTTTGTCTCCTAACTAATAATGTACATCGTTGTCGCACTTGTCACGACTTTTGTGGTGCTATGATTTTCTTCCAATTTTTTTCTATAAATTCTTCATCTCTTTTTCTTTTATTTTATTTATTGATTTGCTCAGTTTTCACACACGACATTCCTTTTTCCCTAGCCTAAGCTAACCTACACGTATTTGTAGTCATATATATGTTTATATGCTGTATACGAGGCAGCGAGTCCTAGATGCATTTTTTTTCCCTCTACCTCTTTTCTTTTCTCTCTCTCTCTCTCTCTCTCTCTCACTCTTCTCTCCTGCGCCCTCCTCCATTCGCTCTCTTGCGACCTACGCGCTCAAACTTTTCCCCCTCAGTTCTCGTTATTATATTTGTTCCAACTTTGCTTTTCGCGTAGAATATTTTTTCCTTTATTTTCGTGGGCTTTCTAAGTCGGTAAAATATCCAGGTTGTTTGACGAAACTTGATAATACGTAAAAAAAAATTTTCTTTCATTACGAGTAAACGAATTTGAAGTGTCGAATAAATTATTCTCGCGAATAGTAATTTAAGCGGCAGAACAAATTATTTGGAGCCGAGAAAAAATATATCGAGCGTCAACACTTATGTGTCTTTTGAAATTTGTTAATTGAACTTTTTTACAATATTATTTGAAAGAAGCATTGAGCTCTTTTTGTATATAAAGATAATTTGTAATCTTCGACTCTCGAAATATATTATTTTGTATTTGTGACAAGTGAAGACTGTTATTATTGGAATAAAAATTTGTAACGTTGTGAAAAAAACGGAAGATTGAGCGTTGCAGAACGAAGTGTAGCAGAATTTATCGGACCGTCTGATCATTACGGAATTTATCCACTTTGAGGCGTCGATATTTTCTCAGCCCCGACTTATCGGGAAAAAAAAAGAAAACGTGCTTCTTTCCGCGATCTGAGTGGCTCCGATATATCGGGAGAAAAATCTTTGCGCATCAGCCAGCTTGATCGAAAATCGCCGCTGAAAAAAAACGTCAAGTGGAAAAAACATCGGGGAAAAAAAATTCGGGTTTGACTACGAGAGGAGGCTAGTTCTCGCCGTGGGCTCTCTTCCTCCCTATCTCGATTCCGATAAATCAGTCGCGTCAATACTATATAGCAACGCACCAACCGAGAACTCGAGAACTTGAGAAATCACCAGCAAAAAATATATTTTTTCATAGAACCCTCAACTGAGAATCTTTTTCTTCAATAGTGCAAAAATATATATTTTTTCACCGCATTTGTGTCGAAAAATTTTTGTGCTCTCCTTCGAAAACTTCCGTCGTCTTCATCATTTATATTTCAATACTTTCAATTTCTCTCGAGTTTCAGATCATTATTTAGACAAACAAGAAGAAAAATTTGATGCAAAACTTCCTATATTAATAATCAAAAAGTATAAAAATAAATCTTTGATTAATTTAAAATATACATGAAATATCTGTAAATTTGTGATTAATTAAAATAACATTTTTTTATGCTGACAATAATAAGTTAAGTAGAGACCGAGAGGAAGGAAGAGAGGAAGAGAGATAAAGAGACTAGAGGAGGAAAAGAAAATGGAGAGAAGAGGGGGAGAGAGAGATATTCTTTCCTAGACGAATCTTATTCGTCATTTTTACCGAATAATATCTAGTATCAAACACAAAATATTAATATACGATTCGATTTTACTCGCTGCCGAGTATGGAACAAGCCACTCATATACGCGCTTACAATGTTTACTGTTACATTGTAATAATTTATTTATAATATTTCATTTCATATATATTTATTCATTTATTCATTTTTGTTTATTTATTTATATATTTATATCTAACTATCTACGTTGGACTTGTTGTTCTTACTTTTTTCTTCCCTCGATTATTTCTCGTCGCTTTTTTTCTTTTATTGTGTTTCCTCGTTTTTTTTTCTCTCATTTTTCTAACCTCGACCGTAAGTACACCCGATAACGCCTCCCACTTCGTTTTATCCTCCACGACGTGTATTGTGCGCTGCGCTTTATCGCGAGATATCCGCGAAGATAAATTAAAATCTCCCGTTCCATGATGCCCGGAGGGGGCGAAGTAGTGAAAGTTAACTGATAATTCTTTTCATTTTATTGTATCGATTTATCGAGATCAATTTGCTCGTTTTTAAAATTCTCCTTTCTCGTAAGTGCTTTTTTTAGGTTTTTGTTTCGTTTTGTTTTTAAAAATTGCGAACCAACAGGGGAATTATTTGATTGGTGGTGCGTTCGACCTTTTTAAAACGGTTCAAATCCTCGCCACCGAGAACAAAAAGTAAACATAATATATTGATTTTTTAAAATCCATCGTTCCTAACTCATCGATTCATTTATCGAGCTCATTTGTCTCGTTTTTAAAAATTATTCCTTATTTGCGCTTTTTCATCTATTCATATGAAAAAGAATGTAAACGTTACGTGTACATTTTTCGGGATGATTATACGAAGATAAATGTCGGAAATGATCGCTTTTATTACTTTTTTAAATATTTTATCGGTCGCTTATTGTTTCTTTGAATTTATGTAAATCGAGATTTCCTTTTCTTTCCGTCGTCGAGCAAAAATAGTTCTTCGAGCCGAAAATTCCTGGCCGTCCCGAGATCGAGGTCCGTCCCTCCCCCTCCGCGATACCGTAAGAACCCGGGGTCCGACTGCGTTGTACCCGGGGCCGGGGATCGTACGTCGACGTTACAAACTACCTATACAAAAATAACGGATTCGCTTGGCACGGGCAAATATTGGCCGAGCGGAGATCCACTTTGCGTTCTTTGCGTGCATGAGGGGGAATCGGTGGAAAATTTACAGAACCCCCGCCGTTGTGCATTTTTTCACTATTTTCTCTCTCTCTCTCTCGTTTTTTTTGTTTTTTTTTTGTTTTGTTTTTCTTTTTTTAATTTTCATTCACGTTTGAATTTTTTTTCTCTTTTATGCACGCTCGAATTTACGTACACGCGCGAGACCACGGGTTTTCGTTCACGGCTAGAGAGAAGAG
Organism: Cremastinae sp. A BG-2022a; assembly: GCA_030522545.1. Taxonomy (NCBI): domain Eukaryota; kingdom Metazoa; phylum Arthropoda; class Insecta; order Hymenoptera; family Ichneumonidae; species Cremastinae sp. A BG-2022a. Next base: position 108,076 of record JAPYYW010000012.1, on the reverse strand, counting down.
ACGCGGAAAGCCAAAATCAATCGAAACTCTCCGCAAAACCATTGTTTTTTTCTCATATCTTCCCACTTTTTCTCTCTCGCATTTGTTTTCTTCCCTACTCTCTGGATTCTTGAATTATTCTCGCTACCTCGAGGCTTCGGCGTTACATAGTAAAGCTATATATATGTATATATATATATTTTTATTTACATATAGCGAAACGAAATTTTGGGCACCTCGGTCCTTGTCTCGGATTCCATTGAGTCTCCGAGTTTCGCGAGTCTCTGATTTTATTTCTCTTGTAAAATACGGATTATGACAATTCGATGATTTTTTTTGGATTTTTGTTGTTGTTGTTGTTGTTGTTGTAAGTATCGTAAATATTTCATAAGGATTTTTCGGGTGAGCTGGGAGGAGTCGTCGGGTTCGAGTCGCTTAATTATTTGTAATCGTCGACTCTCACTGATTATTTTTCACACACTGTCCGGCTTTTCTTATATTTTTAAGAATCGACAGGACATGGCGTTGTCTCGGTTATCACGAACAGAAAAAAAAGAACAATGAATTTTCGGTGGGCTCGCTCGATTCGAAAAGTCGAAGCCTCGTCGGTCGTTATCTGTCCGTCTTCTGCCTCTTCTCCTTCTCGTCTGCCTCGTCGATTCGGGATTGCTTTGAATCCGGAGGCTTGCGACAATGACGACGACGACGACGACGACGAATTTTAGGATGACGAGAATGATTTTTCGCAATTTTTCGGGGTGAGCACTTGTCGCAAGTTCGGCGCTTTTCTTGCGGATGAGCTTTATGACGTTCCTAGTGGCGGTGACGGCGATGGCGGCGGTCGTGACGATATTTCCTTTTTTCGGTTCAGGGCGCTTGCTTACCATCACACTAGGAGGCTAGGCGTCAGCCAGTCCTCATCCGCTAGCTGGACCGCAACCAAGAACACACTTTACCATTTTAAACACACAAACGAATGGTTAAGTTTTGTGCCCGAATTTTCAACATGGATGATTGTTATCTATAAATGCAGATCTTTTAGTTATATTCATTACTCGTGTGACACTCTCCATTTTTCTATATTAATTAAAACATTATCATTTCGACTGTTTAATTATTATTTATAGTCCTCTCCGTGATTATTTGATAAATCATTATTTTTTGGATACGAAATATTTTTCGTGTTGCTCAAGTATCGAAAGGGCAATTCCAAAAAGTGTCCAAAGTATACAAATCGATCAAAAATCTGATCATTGAAGTGTCTCACGAATAATATACATAAATATTTTTATATATATGTATATATATATACGCAGGTATACGATAAAAAACGAACTCTCTCCCATTCACACAGCTCGCAAGAACGTTTTCTCGTTGCTTTCGCTCTCGACTCGTTCCTCCTTTCTCTCGTTTTGCCTCAGTCATCGTCTCTCACACTTATATGTATTCTAAGAATATAGTATTCTATATATATTATATAAGGAAAGATGTTATGGATTAAATTCGTTGAACGATTAGCGTCTCCGCGGCGCCAGTATATCTCAGCCTCGAAAGCAACAGAGCCCGCTTTTCTTCCGCTCGGGCTTTTATCCCGGTGAATTCACGCGAAAACCAACCGCGATGGACGGGGAATAGTTTTCCCGATGATCCTTTATCCCCGCCTGAGAATCATATCAATTCTCATCGTGATAATTTCACATCGTATCACGAGAAAAGTTTCCCCGAAGAAAATATACTCGCGTATTAGCGCTTCCTTCATACACTCTACCCTCGAGTTATTCTCGATTATTCTTTGCTCGAATGATTAATTGATCTCCCGATCTTGCGGGGAAAAAAGAGGGTGACGTCTCTCTTTTTCGAGCCTGAGTCGCAGTTTTTATCCACGAGATAAACTTTTTCGTGCAAGCGATTCGAACAAAAATAGAAAAAGAGCATTGAAAAGGTCTGAAGAGATATAAACAGAAGTTGAAAAGGTATAGGTACAAATATACAAGTAAGATTCTAATTCAAGCATGTACGAGTCATATAATTCCAATAAAATGTAAATTTTTGACGTTCAATTCGTAAAAACTAGACTCTACCTTTTTGCCAAATATTTGAAGATGTTTGTGTTTTATTAGACTATCAATTGGGCAATTTGAATATTTGTTTGTCAACATTTAACATATTTTTTTATTGTTTAAAAAGTGTACACTATGCCGAAAATGTATTTTAAAAATTTCACAAAAATTTAAAATGTTTATATAGATGGTTATTCAAGACAAATGTATGAATTTTATATCAGAAGCAATGCAAAATCTCAGTAGCTTTGGAGTTCGATAAGTTTCGAATCATTGTGTCAAACAATTTCCAATTCAACTCGACATACTTAGGAATAATATTTCAAAAACTTATACATGTCATACTCTTAAAAACATTGCTTGTATATCCTTAACAAAATATTTATTTTTTTGAGCATATCAAACATTTTTCTATGCATGCAGTTCTAGGAAAAATGGAAAAAGAGAGGATGAAAAATACAAGATAGTAGAATGGGACAAACGAGAAAAATAAAAAAAAGTAGTATAAAAAATAAAATGAAAAGTTGCAAAAACAACGTTTTTCGAGCAGGCAATCGTTATGCGAATACATAAGAAGTCGATGAATAAAAATAAGTCACATTTCAGGAATAGATAAAATGAAAAATAAGATCTAAATTTGAACAAGCAACTGTTCTCGACAAGTATAAAAACTATATTGGAAATGTGAAGAAAAATGATCAGAAAAAGAAGAAATAGATAACAATAAAACTGAATTTTGAAAAATTTGTATGGAGAGAAAGTTTCTTCTGACGTTTTTGAACTCGTTGAACTTTTATCGACGAAATGACGTAAGGAAGCAGTGAAATCTTGATCCGGGATCTTCCATTTGCCATAAATTTTCCTGCTCTTTTTTTCGAATAGTACTTCCTGATTTTGAAGAAAAAGAAGACAAATTATCGCGACGTCGTGAGGATTGATATGCCAACTTTTTTATCGTTCGTTTTTCCAGACCCACAATATTCGAGTCGCCCCAAACAAGAATTCATCAGGCTTTTTCTATCCATTTTCAACCGTCAAAAAACTTTTTTTATCACGAAAACCATAACAAATTGTTTCTATTCTTTGAAACTTTTTACGAACTTTCCAAAAATGTCAGAATGTTTTTCTTATTATTAATACGATTATTTTTTAAAACTTCAAAAATAAATGTACATGTATTGTCAAAGTGCTAAAAATGGAGGCATGAAAAATCTAGAAACGATGCCATTTTAAGCGATAAGATGGGAGATAACCGACGATCATTTTGACATGCAAAAAGAAAACACGTGCATGAGAAAGTAACCTATTCGTTCTACGAGACACGAAGGATGTAGTTCGAGTATCGTCCCCCAAGGAATTATCTCTTTCTCTCTCTCCGTCTGGATGGCAGAAGACTCGCCCGTACCATATCTTCCAAACAGATACATGCATGGGACGTTCCACACCAGATCGTACAATCTCGAATTTAATTCTAAAAAAAAATACAAATTCATCCACCCAGTTTTTCTATTTCTAACAACTTAGCAAAATAAAGAGTGCGATAAAAATTCTAAATTGAAAAAGATCTGAATATTTGAGTGATGAAAAAAAAAACAAGCATTATGTTTTAGGAAAGGTTTCGATTCTTATAAACATGAAGAAAGTGAAATTCGATAAATTTGAGTATAAAAATATTACAAAGAATATTGAATTGAAAAAAAAAATGAATGCGATAAAATTTTATTTCTGTGGTAAAAATTTAAACAACAATGGTAAAATGAAGGTAAATCTTGAGATAATTTGTACGAGTTGGAATGGAAATTCTCGTGCGAAGGAGTAAGAGATCCGAAACGTTGGCAGTCGGGATAAATGGCAAACAGGGTGAGGTTAGAGGATGGGTACGGTCGAGACGACTCGGTCCCGCGAGTAATCCAGATGGAAAATTTTGAATAAATTTTATGGACGTCGACAGAGGAGAGAGAAAGAGAAACACGAAAAAACATAGAGAACGTTACTTCGGGGAGTTACTCGATTATAAGGATAGAGAATGGCGGGTTAGAAAAAAAGCGTTGGAAATACTGTCAGAGTTTCTATTTTTTTACATGCTCGAAAGAAGAAATCATGCATAAAAGTTATGCAATTTTAAACGAATGTTATTATAACGAGCTTACACGTGATCGTTTTAACGAAGCATAACATTTTATTTTAAAATATTCGATTTGAAAAGTTAAAAAAGATAAATACGTCAAAAATAAACTTAATGTTTCTCCCATAAATAATAAAAGAATGGAAACGAATGAATGATCGATTGAATAATAAAGAGTTATAATTTTAATAAAAAAGATGAAAGAAAATGTGTGTGCGCGCCTGTATTCTTTTAAATACAATGCAATAGAGGTGAAAAATCTTACGCAGAAACGTCGAGACATATAGAGACACATATAGAAGAGTGAGTCGAGCAATATGCACAATGCAATATGCAATTTCTATACCGAAGCCATTCCCATTCACGCGATTCATCCACTCTCTTTCTCTCTGATATTTTGCTCCCCATTTTCACGTCTCTCGGCCCTGGTAGCCTGGCACGGAGAGCGATATTCCGTCATTGTTATCCTCGCATATTTTCCATTAACGATATTTTTTTACGCGGCATTATGCGCTCAAAAATTCAAAGTTATACCGGCACTCGTTTTCTTTTTCATTCGCTCGTTCCCATTCTCACGAATTCACCGACACCTCTTCATTGGCTCGACATTCTTTTTTTTTTCACACACTCGCTCTCCCGTTTTCACCCTTCGTCATTTTTCCACATGCACGCACTTCGGTGCACAATCAAGTGACACAATTTCAGGGACGGAAAAATGCAATCGAATAAATCGGAATTAAGGATTTTATTTATTTATTTATTGAATTCTTTGCGATAAAGTTCATCATAAATTTTCATTAATTAAATTTATTGGCTCCATCTATTCCACCTTTCATGGAGTAATATAAATTCAAATTGGCAATTTCGTCTTCAATGGTCATTGAATGGGGTTTTTTTTTAATTAGCACTTTCGTCATACACGTTTGCCTCTTCCGATTTATTCGATATTAAACAGGAATGGGCATATTCAATCGTGAATTTAATTACCCCATCACCTCGGGAATACTTTTTAAAAATTCTTTATTGTTAACTTTTATTGATTTTTTATTCGATCGTCACTCAATAAAAGAGTAATATAGTATATTGAAAAATAATATACTTTTGTGTATCGAATTATTTAATTTTATATTTACGTAAAAAAAAGAACAAAGACACTTCATTGATTAAATATCCATTTTTGTTGCATTTTTGTCCCATTATGATTCATTGATTCAACGGCCATGACAAAAAAAAAGTTGAATAAATCAAGATGCAACGAGCGAGACACAAATGACGTGAAAATATCTCGAAGAGTTTTGACATTACCTGGAATTGTTGCATGGGATAGGCCATCATTTGGGCAGGTGGTGGTGGAGGCGGAGGGGCAGCTTGAACCCCAGGAGGTGCCGAGACTGTCGTCGCGTGATGAGGGGGCAACTGCGGGCCACCGGGTAGACCCTGACCCCAGCCCGCTGCTGTACTCGCCGCGTGCACCCCCATACCAATTCTATAAAAAGAAAAAAATAACATTTACATGTCAGTCGAACGCATTTCCTTGTAAAAAAATGTATCCCTCAAACGCCGCCATTATATCTACTCCATTTTAACAAAAACTGAAAATGTTCGATAAAATTCATTATCAAGCGGAACCAAATAAAATTTTATTCCATCACTGATTTTTATAGAAGGCTCAATTTTCATCCAACGAGTTATTATCATTGCGCGCTTTCTGTATTGAACAAAAATTGGGAAGAGATCGTAACTATGACAATCAAAGTGATGATGATATTTCCAAATGGGGAGAAATAAAAACGTATATCTGGTGTTAAAGCGAGATAATGCATCGGTATTTGTGATATGGAAAGCCGAGGACAGAGCCTGCCTCGAAATTTATAGCGTCCTATCGGTACGAGCCAGACGATGAGCCATTCGAAAAAAAAAATATAATTTGGACGCAGTGGGCAAGATTTGAGCTTGCATTGTTGCGGATAAGCTTGGAACGATGTACCGCCTGCGCGATATTGGTCGGGAGAACAATTGAATGTCATTTCGAGGCCTCTTTATTGGGATCGGATAATCGGTAGGCGCAGTTAACTAATATCCGATTCGCCGCTCGGTTTAATTGCCACGAAGTTGCGTTTCATAATCGTGGAGTTCTAATGATCGGGGCTATACGTCTGGAGGGTGGTAGCTAGCGGTGCTCATTCGTAGATGCGAATTTGGGGGAATATTATTCAATGTAATTCAATGGCGAAGACTCACCCCATGTACTGAGCCTGCTGATAACCGGCGAATTGTCCGTACGTATATCCCTGCATCCCCTGAAGGAAACCACCTGCCTGCATCTGCGTCGCTGCGGTCGTTGGGTACGATTGGGGCGGATACCAGTAGCCTAGTTGTCCAGCACCCCCGACACCTCCGACGCTGCTTACGCCACCGACGCTCGCAGCCGCCGCGGCTGCAGCCGCTGCCGCTGCCGCGTAATATGGGTACGTCGCTGAGGATATGGCCTGAAATCGATCATGTCATTGTATTTAGATCCTCCGCCAACAACACAATGACAGTCTTAAGGTAGTTCTACCGTGGTTCTATGGTAAAAATGATTTTCTATAGAATTTCGTAAAACTTTGTACATATGTTCTTTAACATGGTTCTCAAGTGTGTGCCAAATTTTAAAAGGTTTCTCTACCTAGAAGACGAGATATTTATTGTGGATAATCATATCTTTTTGTAACTTTCCATAAGAGCCTGTGTTAAAAAATGTGGTTTTCAACATGAAGAATCCTGATATCTGGGTAGAGAAACCTTTCAAAATTTGGCACCAACCTTTATACAGCATCAAAGAAGGTTTATCTAGTTTTTTAAAAAAATTTATAGAACAAAATTTCAACTGATGATTTTACCTTTACTTTATATAGGAAGCAAATTTTTGAACGGACTAATAATAAAATTTAGTCATTTTCATCCCTCTATTTTCTTGCGCTCAAGAGACAGTGGATTTTATCTGCGACGATTAATTAATAAAAGACAAAGTTATATCATTGTACTCTGGTAGCACCAAAAAATCGGTCGAGAGTGATGAGTTTATATAAAATTTCGCCGCTTACAATACAAGCTTGTGAAAAATGTCAACATGTAATGTCTTTATCTTATATATGCTTATTGTTTCGTTGACAAACATCAAACTCTGACAAGTTTAGCTTTCTGTTAAACATTTTAACTCTATGTGATCAATATGGTCAAGCAAGAGTTTAATAAACAATGGTTAATATAATTAATCTTAAATACAGTAAATGAATTTTATTTGTTGCAATCGTTCAAAAAGATAGAAATCTTTTTTTGGCAATGTGCATCATATCGATCCTTAAGAGTTGTAATCATTAACTTGACTTCCGGTTTTTCTTTCGAACCACTTTAATTCTATTAGGTTAAACCTATCAAGTTCTGAATATAGTCCCGATATTATTTGGTTATAAATAGAATTTTTTATTAATAACAGAAGCAATGACATGGAAATGTCATTGTTCTGCGAATAGTAAAGATTTCAGATTCAGCTTTAATTTTTCTCATAATCGTTTTTACATTTAAATGTCACCTCAGTCCTTTCTTCAGCTATTTTTACCGTGAAGTATATCTGTAAATTGAGCTATTTTCTGTTCACCCTGTAACTTTATTTATAAATTTGAAAATTAAATCATCGCGTAGCGAAAAATTACTCAAGAAGGTTCATGATAAAAATACCGCGAAGGATGGAAAGATGAATTGAATCAAAGTCTCAAAAGTTTCGGGAAAAAAACTTCTTCGTTCGCGAACTTCGAACACGAGGATTTTCCTTTTTTTTTATCCGTAAAGTCTAATATATGTATATGGTTTTTCACTGACCGAAGAAGTAAGTAATGGGGCTTAGCGTGACGGAGGTCTTCCCGGGACGCTCCTCGGCGCCCGGAATATTGAGCTTGGCGACGTTATGGGAATAAAGATCAATTAGGGCAAAGTCGTGGAGAGCAACGGGTCGACGGATGAACGGTAATACCGGAGGCTTCCGCGAAGCTTCTCAACCTCCACCGTCGCAATCCTTTCTCTGTTTACCCATCTCTCCCTCTCTCTCTCTCTCTCTTTCCTTCGCAAGCCCCATTTGTCCTCGCTCTCTCGTCCTCCCATCTTCCTATTCCCAGATCGGACGTAACTACTCGTCTTAACGGCGCTAATTGCTATGGGACTCGAACCCGGCGCGTTTTCCGGCGAAGCTTTCGCGATCGAGCGACTCGCAACCGTGAGAGTAAACTGAACGCCAGCTTTTGCGGTTCAGACTGTTTCTTCGGACCGCCGTCTCGTTACCGTTGATTCATTCTCGCAAAACTCGGAAATCTTCCCCACTAATTCCCATCGTTCCTCGTATTTATTTTTATATATTTTTCAATGTTTTTCAATGTTGCTCTATAATTTGCAATCTTTGTTCTAAATGAAAATTCTTTTTCTAAAATGGAGCATAATAAGAAATATGTCATTTTTTTTTCTTCAAAGGGTCGACATTTTTTTCGCTTTTTTTTTCTAAATCATGGTTGTGTAACTTTCACTCGTTTTTTATCCGAAATACAACACATATTTTTTGAATGTCTGAAATTTTGATAATTTGACGTTTGAATACTGAACCGTTGATAATTATCTTGCAATTTTGTAATTATTCGCAAAAATAATTTGGCATTTTATAACATATAATTTTTCTTGTAGGTTTTTTTATGATGTCTACTTTTGTATATACCTTACGGTTAATTTGTATAGCTTCTGACTTTTTACGCATTTTTTTATTCAGCACAGTGAAATGATTATACCTTATTGAAGTATTTTTTTTTTCATTTTTTCAACAATCCGTAAGTTAATAATGAGTAAATATTTAGCTTAAATATACTTTTAAGTTAAAAAAAACATAAATGATGTATATGAAAGTGTATATAATTTGATCGAAACGACATGAACGGAAGAAACGGACAAGTTGAGATAACAGTTGGAAATACGATTCTAATTGTCACGAATCGCGTTGCCCACTTTGTTCGCCGATGACAAGTGAAAGCTTTCAAACAATTCCGTTTGATTTCTTTAATGGACTTTTTTGCGGGCCTCCTCGTTTATTTTCTCGCCCTCTTTCTTACGTATTAAAGAGGCGGGAAGTAAACTTTCGTGGCAATTGTCGCTAATGGACTCTTCGCTTGGTTTCTCACACCGGAAAATTTCTTTTTTCCATTATGAGAGGTGAAAAGTTTGATCAATCGATTCGCTCACCTGTCCCGACTGTTGGGAATTGTTCGGATCTCCGCTCTCTTTTCCCCAGCTGCATTTCACCGTCTGTCCGTTTATGTCCGTGTTATGAGACGCAACAATGGCATGCGTTGCCGATTCCTTCGTGGAAAATCTGTCAACAAGAAATAAAAAGATAATTTATCTTAAAGCTAACTCAAATTATATACGAGTAACATTGTTTGAAATACATGAGAACTTGATAAATTTTATTTTTAATGTTGTTCCTAAGTACATGAAAAAAATTTCGTGTCGAATTTGAAATCGGGTAGTTTTAGAAACTTTTAAATACAGTTGTATAAATGTATTTTTAAAATTATATTTTTTAATACATTTTATAGTAAGTGATAATTAATGAAGATTTGATCAACTTGTGTAAACTGATGAGTAAATTTTGCTGACCTGACGAAGGCATAGCCTTTGTCCTTAAAAACTCGAATCTCCTGGATCGAGCCGAATGGTGAAAAGGTCTTCTGCATGAGCTCTTCCGTGAGGCCATTTGTCAAACCGCCGCAGTACACGGTGCAGTTTGTTGGGCTGCTCTGGTTGTAAACTTCGTCAAAAGTTAACGGTTTTGCGTTCGCTGAAAAATAAAATAATACCAAATAAATAAATATTGGATGGTATTTCAATAATTTTAATTATTTTTTTTTATCCAGAAAAATGACGGTATAACAAAAAATCTGATTCAAATGTCATTTGGATATCAAAACGAATGTGGTATATTTAAAATGAATTTTTTTATAGTTAAAATATTTACTCTGTAATCAATATTAATATATATTATTCGTAAAAGAATTAGATTTGCAATCGATTGCAAGGTCATTGGATTCTCCGCTCAATATACAAATCCGCGATGCTTCTAAACTCTGATCGGCGTTCCTTCGCTCACGCTCGCGATCGAGCCAACTCAAATTTTATAGCCTCGCCATAAAAGCATCCGCGATAATTACGAATTCGAAGAGTTAAATATTACCATCGTAATAGTTGCGATTCTATAAAGGCTGGTATCGGGCCGAGACTTGGTGCCGAACTTTTAGGAAATAAAATAAGTATATCGCTTTCTCTCTCTCGCATTTTATCTCTCGTTATTTCTCCCTCTCGCTCATTCTCCGTTGTTTTTTTTTTCGACAGCTTTCTCACGAGAAACCATTCCTGTACCAAGTTACGTACTTACACGAGATTATAGAGCATCGCCGGGAGAGCTTTAAAGCCAGTACGAGAATGGCATGCTTTTAAGTACCTTTCCCCTCTCGCTCTCGCTCGGAGATGGCGTGACCGTCTATACCCTTGACGAATAAATCAATTTAACGAGCCGACGACGGGCTCGGCACCGATATCATGTCAATTTCCTCTCTCTCACTCGTTCCCTTTTTACTGTTTTCTCACGAATTTACAGGCAATTTGGGAACGTTCAAGAGGTAGTTCCCCAAAAAAGCTCTTATTTTTAGGTACTCTTCCCTAATTCATCAACAAAATTTAATGCCAACGTAATATATCTTTACAGAAAGCACCACAAAATTATTCGTTGATCAAATTAATATTATAAATATTATTTTTTATTTCCCATGGTTTAAAAATGTTTGTGGACGTCCATCGTGCGTTATGCTTTATTAATAAAAGTTCTGCATTGTCGATTGGATGCGAAAGAATCGATGCTTATAAAAGAAAAACTCATCCGTTTAGGGTTTAAATGGAGATTTTTTTTTTCAATGATGTCCGTTACGGATGAAAAATGAAAAAAAGTAAGAATAAAGAGCGTAGGCGGCGAATGAGAGCAAAAGAGGCGTGAGACGTGGAGAGGGAGGAGAGAGGAAAGTTGAAGAGAAAGAGAGAAATGGTTGCGAGTCGGGCGCGCGCGCACCTGTTGAGCCCTTTTGCGTGATAACCGCGTCGCACACAAAGGGTTTCGCTATCTATATCAGGAAAACGCGAGCTTCGTCTAGTCCCAGACACAACAGAGAACGTCCCAGAAAGCTCCTCAAAAAGCTTCCCGGCCTGCATAAGAATTTCATTACGAATAAATTACAATTTTAAATAAATCATTAACTATCGGCTCCCCCTGATCCTGAACTTCGTTACCTAAATATTTCATTCTTAAGTGCGCCGACGAGACTGTCAGACTGACGCGCGACAAAATTTAACTACATTTTAATTTTGCATGCATGGACGGGAGTATGCATTTTTATTAACGTAAATTATTTTAGAATTGCAGTATATTTATAGAAAGCTTTAGTTTATTTTTGTACATTTTTTACCTTTTTTTTTAAATTATTTTTAAAATTATTTTTTCTTGAAGAAAATAATTTTTTGAGTTTATTTCTTTTTTTGTTTAAAAAAAAGGGGTGAATAATTGCGTCGAACAAAATGCAATAAGTTTTAAACTGGAAGGAAGCACGATTATCATTAGAAAGAAATTTTATCGTGGAATCTATAAGCCGAATGTTTTAGTGGTTTTTAAATGGATTGAATTGCATCTTCGAATCGCGTTACTTCCATCTAATTCGACTGCAGCTCCCACACTTGTCAATATTTTGCTTCCCTTGTCAGAAAATTTTTTGGCAACGCTTCAAAATCGTTATCGGCCCACCGCTTCGGCTTTCACTTTTCTGAGCCATTTTCTGCCACGAGAATAATTGCGGAGCACTGTTATTTTCACAGAAACAATCAATAAAAGTCGCAAGAACGAAGATATCATAAAAAAACTTCATTATAAATAATAAACAAATAATAAAAATGAACCTAATTTAGAAAAAGAACATTCGTTATTTGAATTTACATTATATAGTACAAAATTAAAATATAATTCAAATATTAATGATTCAATTATAAGAAATTTGTAATAAACGAAGTATATCATAAAATAGAAATATAATTATAATTCGATTATCGTGGAGGTAGTTCGAAGCGTTCGGCCTCGTTTCGTTCGTTCGTATAGCTCTCAACGTGTAGTTTTAAGCTCGAAAACTGCATAGGACTGTGTAGCCTTTTGGAAAGCAACTTCGATTGGGCGAGGGAGGGTTTGCTCGCTTCGTCCTTAATTTATCTGGTGCACATAGAGACACGTGGAAGGGGAAAAGGGAAAAGGGAGGAGGAAGATGGGAGTTTGCTGAGGAGCCTTATCCCAGGCACGGCCTCCCTTTGCCTCCCTTTTCGATCCCTTACCAGCTACTGGGAACCACGAGCCAAGCCAAGATTTGTAGTCGTGGCATAAATTCGAGTTTTCGCCCTTCCCCGGCTTCCGGCTCCGGCGCCCTAATAGATTGGCGGCCTCAATAAAGCCGGCCAATGCTCACAACAACTATACACACGTTCTCTCTCTCTCTTTTTTTCACTCACATCAGTATAAATATCCACAGGACCCTCTAATGATAAATAAATCATTAAATCAATAAACAGATACCTTTCGTCCAAAAACTACACTTTTTTCTTGAATCATGAACGTGTTCCCAAACGATTCTTTATTTTAAAAATACGCATCACCATAATAAAGCAAAAAAAGGAAAAATTATTATTTCCATTTTTCTTAGATTTCTATACATTTTTTTTGAAGAAAATACACTCAGAAAAATCACAATAGTAAGGTTTATATAAAGTGCCAACCATATTGATTTTTCTCAAGTAAAATATATTTTACGTTTAGATTAAAAATTTGTCAAAACATAATGCTATTTCTGGAAACCAATTATAATGGACAAGATCCAAGATTATACATGTATTTATGTATTTGTACCGTGCTTTTTTCTCAGTGCAGTGAAGCGTGAAAATGTACAAGCTTTTTTTTGTAAAAGCTGTAGTGATCTTGAGAAAAAGCGTGAGACGGGTCGTCGAGCCATTGAACGGTCGAGAGGACTTTTGTGGCGATGTCAGACATCGTTTGGCACTCGTGGCCAGTATAGGAAAAAAAGCTGTCGGAGAGATGAATAGAAAAAACTTCAGTTACAGCGATTTTCTATAAATATCACATTTTTTAGGACCTTAGAATCTTAAAACAGTTAATTTTATTAATTATAATATAATTAAACTTCAAAACACAAGACAAAATAATGTAAAAAAATGATAAATTAAACAAGTGAACATTGTTGGGAGAGAAGAGGCCACTGGTCTCGAAGCTCAGAGACAAAAAATGTGTAATAATCATTTAATTTTCACAAAAGGTCATCAATTATAGGCGAAATTTTGACACTCATCCTCAAAATTCGTTTCCTATAGATTTTTTATTTTCCTGGCCTCGGGCCATACCTAACTGGCGGCGCCTCTCATTCTTTGTCTATATCGAATTCTGTTCGAATTCTCTCGAAAACTTATAACCGAGAGGCTCGATATTTGAGAGTTTGTGTGCAATGTCTGTGAATCTCACGTGAAGCCGGAAACTGTGCCAATACGCGTATGCAAATAATACAGTGTATTTAGCGAGCACTGGCAAACATCACCCGGTTACACAAAGCTCAAAAAAGAAAGGGTTTACTGTAAATACAAACGATTCGAATCGATCGAATATATTATAGGCAAAAACCGTATTATACCAAAAACTAAAGCGAATTTACTTATTTTTGAATGATTATTTTTCTTAAAAAATACGTTCGGTCCATACGTTCGGTTTTTTTATTCCTTCTTTTTTTTTACAAATTACATTTTTCAGTGACAATTATTCCAGGAACGCGAAGGTACGTGTTTTCAGGCAAAAATAACAACGATCGATTCTAAGCCAATTTCACTTTCTTTCTCGAATAAAATATTCGAACTTTGGAGGCGTAGAAAATTCTGCATAACTTTGCATGAGACTCCGCCTTTCGTACTTTTTTTTCAACTCTACCATCAGGAATACGCTTGACTCATTTTTCCTCCGTAAATTCGGGTCTGTTTTCACACTACGATTTTATATTTCAGTCTCACGAATATTTTCTGCTGGTCTATAGTTAGTTTTCCTCTGTTTTTATTTTTACCTTTCTGCATGCACATTTCTTTGCAGTATTTAATTAGTTGTTATTTTTCAAATTATTTGTTGCGTCGAACGAATATTTATTTTTATTTTGAATAAACTTTATTTTTTTTCCAGCTGCATGGAAATATTTTTTAGTCATTTAGTATCGAAATCTCGGTCTTGTACAGCAATGCACTCTGGTGTATAAATGCATTTTTCTCCTTTTCTCATTTTTCGCGAATTCCCCTACATCTCGCATTTATCGCAAAATTACAACAATTTCATGCAAAGCAGGGTGCGGGGGTTGTTTCGGATGAATTTTGCTAGGGTTCGAAATACCCGAAGTTCTCAGAGTCGTTTGTTACACATACCTGACACGGAATAATAGAAAAAAGAGAGCGAAAGAGAGAGAGAGAGAGAGAGAGAGAGAGAGAGAGAGAGAGAAATAAAAAAGAGCCGTCGGCGCTTATTCTTTTCTTTTTTTTTTCTCGGAAAAGAAAAAGATTACGCCGATCGTTTTTCGCACACGCGCCCGGCGAGAGTGCAGGTGTATATATATAAGTGACAGCGAAATTGTTGCGAGCTACGAGCTAGCCGAGCGGAAAAAAAAACGGTTCTCGCCCTGGCTGGAGTTCTTTTAAAAAAGCGAGAAAAAAAAACCGAGAGAAGCGGAAGAAAAAAAGAGTAAAAGAAGGAAAACAAAAGGAGGCCTATTTCATGCAAATGCAGACCACGAGACTCCTCTCCGGCGCACATGCACGCCCAGAAATCCTCGCTCTCGGACCATTATAACCTCGCCCCGATAATATACAGAGCCTCTCCGTGCGGCCGAAGAAATACGGGTCACCTATTGAACGTGAATCATGTCTTTTATACCCAAAACAGACTCAAACCCCCTTTTTTAGATTTTGAGAATATTATTCACGGGCATCTCGAGAACTTCGGCCGAATCGAACATTCGCCAAATGAAAAATTAATGGCTATTTTCTAGAACATAATTTTAATTAATTTTTTGAATTTTTAACAAATTATTTTTTACAAATTTTTATTTTGGTACATCGCCAATATAGAGGTTCGAGAAAAATTATAAATAATATAGGAGTTTTTTAACCAATAATTTTAAATTTTCAATAATTGCTTCGAATCGATAATCGAGTACATTAACCAAATTTCAACGAAATATTTATCATTCAGTACCTTATTTTTTTATAAATTTTTCCTGTACTTTCTTCAACTAATAAAAATATTAAAAATCAACAACTTAGATTGTGAAGCAATAAAGATAAATTTTTTTCAATAAAAGATAATCGATTGACTATATTAAATATAAACACGATATCGTTCCTTATTATAAAAAATATTAAAGTGTAAAAAGAGATCGCTGCGACATCAATCCCAATCAAATTTTATAAAATTATAAGATTTTATAAAATGTAGTCGTCGAGGGACTTTGGCATCTCGATTTGAAATTATTAAATTTAAAAATATTAAAAATCAACAACTTAGAATGTGAAGCAATAAAGAGAATTTTTTTCAAATAAAAGATAATCAATTGACTATATTAAACATAAACACGATATCGTTCCTTATTATAAAAAATATTAAAGTGTAAAAAGAGATCGCTGCGACCTCAATCCCAATCAAATTTTATAAAATTAGATATAAGATTTTATAAAATGCAGTCGTCGAGGAACTTTGGCATCTCGATTTGAAATTATTAAATTTATCATTTGCATTATAACTTTCAAATTGTACAAAGTTAAAAGAAATTGGTTACGAAAGGGTATTGTAATAAATGAATAACTTCGGAATTTTATTCCTCTTTATTTGCGTTTAATTTACGTGAATGGATGCAAATAATTTGCCATTATCTCGTGTGATGCGATGATGCACGATTTACACGGTATCAGCATTAATCGTAACCGTGGGAAAATTGTTTCCCTCCGTAATAAACTCTGGTTCGAAACTGAGAGAGAAAGTTGCGCAATTCCATTGAACCGGATGTCCGGTTCATTAGAACGAGCAATTATATTGCGGTTACGCGGAATTCACCGGGGTTACGCGGACTTCGAGTTCGAAATAAAACTCTCGGAATGGTGCTTTCTCTCCCTCTGAATTAAAAAAAAAATTGGATAAAAAAAAAGAGAGGAAGAGAGAAGGGAATTTATCGTGAAAATCGATTTCTCCTCGTCACTTATTCGCGGTTGAGGTTCGAAACGTGCCCAAACCGATCCCAAATCGAGCCCGCAAATTCATATAAATATATATATAGTTCTGGGCAGTATATGCACAATTATTAAGTCCCTGGGTTTAAATCCAAGTTTTAGGTAGGATTTTTTTTTTATAAATTTTCTAAAGAAGTATTGGAGACACGAAGACAATGCTACCTTATGATAAAAAAATGTATTTGAAAAAGGAATAAATAAATTTTTGGCTTTCGATCTTAATGTAACATATATAATGGTTGTACAATGGTTGTTGCAATTATTATTTTTCTAGTTTATTTAATTCCATTGACCGAAGCAACAAGATTATATTGTTCATAAAACCAAAGATTTCATTCGGTATATTTTACTCTTCGGTAAGATAGATTCTCCAAAATTTGAGTTAAACCAACGAATTTTTTTCCTAACAAATGAGTATAATTCGAAAAGAGCCGAAACTAAGCTGCCATCGGAACGATTGGAGCTCAACTATAATTCACCCTGCAGAAATGAATATCCTTTTATTTTTTCGGCGAGGAAACTTTTGGATCTGATATACTGTCGAAGCCCCGAGACTGTCAATTTCGTATTATGGATCTCGCGTGCCTCGCTGCTTTTTTGGCAGCGAGTTGGGATATCGACTACTCCGAGCACATTCGTGGAACCTTCCGGAGGGAGGAAGAGGATATGCACGTATAGAGTTTGTAGTTACCGAACAGTCGAGAAAAAGAGAGAGAGAGAGGCAAAAACGAAAAGGAAGAAAGAAAGGAAAGCGGATGGGAAGATTCGCGAGTAAGCGAGACGGAGAATGAGGCAGTTTGCGCGAATGCATCGTTGATCGAGATCGTTCCAGCCGTGTCGTCAACGGGACAAACGGGCGACAATTTGCGTGGAAAATTCGCCAAGAGGGTGCGGAAGGGTGGCGAATGTGGAAAAGGAAAGAGAACAAAGATGCTGAGGGGTAGAAAACAGAGGAAGTGGAGGAACCACGCGAAAGGGGAAGTAAAGAGTGCAAGGGGCAAAAAAGTGTTGGGGAAGTGAAGAAAAATAAGAAAAAAAAAGATGTTTAATAAGGAGATGAGGGCGCAATAAGGAGAGGGAGACACGATAGTACACGGGTCGGACGAAAATGTAAGGGATGAGAAAAATAGGGAGGGAGGCAAGGGGTGAAATGTGTGCATCGGAGGGGGTAAAGTGCAAAGATAGGAGTAATATGGCGGGGGCGGAAAAAGCGAGAGGAGAAAATTCCGCAGGGGACGGGGGACGTTTATCGACTCGATTTGTATAATAGCCAAAGTTTTTGGGAAGTGCTCGTGGGAGTGAGAATTTACAGGGAAGGGGAGGTAAAATATAGGAGAAAGATAGAGAACCGTTGGATGGATCTCGACGTCGCGCTACCAGTGCGAGAGACTTTGAGAAAATCCAATTCCGCTCTGAATTCTTACTCCCGGGGTGTGTCGCATTAGAGACGGAGCTAAACTGTGCTCCTCTCGCGCCTTGCCCGCTTCCGTACGATGCGTTGAAACGAATATATAACCTTGCAAAAATATCGCAATGAGAAAAGAGAGACCAGCAGTTGCTGCAAAATTATTAAGAATAAAATTACTCAAAATTAACACTCGCACTGGTATGAGACATTTTTTAAGTCGTGTCGCGATAATTTCCAGTATTTTTTCTACGCACAATTATATTGCATCGAAACGAATATATAACCTTGCAAAAATATCGCACTGAGAAAAGAGAGACCAGCAGTTGCTGCAAAATTATTAAGAATAAAATTACTCAAAATTAACGCTCGCACTGGCATGAGACATTTTTTAAGTCCTGCCGCGATAATTTCCAGCATTTTTTCTACGCACAATTATATTGCATCGAAACGAATATATAACCTTGCAAAAATATCGCATCGAGAAAAGAGAGACCAGCAGTTGCTGCAAAATTAAGAATAAAATTTTACTCAAAATTAACACTCGCATTGGCATGAGACATTTTTTAAGTCGTGTCGCGATAATTTCCAGTATTTTTTCTACGCACAGTTATATTGCATCGAAACGAATATATAACCTTGCAAAAATATCGCACCGACAAAAGAGAGACCAGCAGTTGCTGCAAAATTATTAAGAATAAAATTACTCAAAATTAACACTCGCACTGGCATGAGATATTTTTTAAGTCGCGTCGCGATAATTTCCAGTATTTTTTCTACGCACAGTTATATTGCATCGTTTGTGCCTCGCACGTTCACTCACCAAATGAAACAAATTCACAAACAAATTTTTTCAACGATTCTTCAAACTCGAAATAATACGGATATCCAGAAAGCTATTTTGTACATATGCTCAATAAAATATTGAAAATACCTCCAGGCAAATTGTCCGTTTCAGATAAACGAGGAATTTTCATTTCATTGCTGTTTTTTTTTCTCGTTTTTCGGTGGAAAATAAAAATGATCGAGGTCGGTTCGTGATTATCGGCCTGGAATCCCGGTCGCGTAAAGCGTTTGCGTATTTTATCACATTTTGGAATGGCTCGCGTATTATGGGTCTGTACTCAAAATACATTGCTCGCATACAGCTCTCAGGGGTATTTAATTCACTATGAGAATGCTCGATGCCGTTTCTACCTACCGGCTCGATGAATACTGACAGACCTGCTAGATTTTCGCATAAACACGCATCAGACTGAGCAACGAATAAACTTTCGAGCATGTATATTCTCGGGAATGGTAACCGTTTAAATTCCTACAAGGCTACCAAATTTCAAGAATTTATAAAATTCTTCCGGCAAATAAAACTTTTTGTGACGTCGAGTAAAAAAAAAAATCTTTTTTACCAAAAAAATGCAACTTTTTTTTTTCTTTCGGATAATTGTTTAATTTCTAAGTCGACTAACTGCACGAATTCTTTCCTAATTATGCAAACAGCGAAGAGAAATAAAAACAAAAAAGTATGAAAACTTTAAAATTACAAATCGGGTTCTCGTTATTCCGGTTTCGACGTTCGAAAAAATCCGCGCTAGCGAGAAAATCAAGCTCAGGAGTTTACCTTTTCTCCCTGGTACGAGATTTGCGTTAAATTTCGGGAAGGTAATTTGCAAGTTTTTCTTTTTCAGGCCCTTGGAGCAGATAGAGAAAAAAAAGGTCGTCGAGGAGAGTTTCTTTTTTTTTCCTTGCGATATCTTTGCGAATGTACAGGGGTCTTATCGGGAAAATTTTCAACGAAGGACCTTGGTCGTGGAGAATATCGGGTTCGATCCTTCGAACGATCGGGTCGGGCAAGGGAGAAAGAGAGAGAAAGAGGGAAAGAGCGATACGAAACTTTTGACATTAATCTAAAGCACCGGAGTTGAGCCTTTCGCATTACTGCAGTTTTTGCCCGAGTCTCTTTCTCTCTCTCACACCCATTCTTGTTTTTCTATCTCGCTATTTCTGCTTTCTCTCAATTGCCGCAAAGTTAACTAATTGCCAACCGGTGGTCATAAAATATTGACCCAGTTGGCCGGGAACACTGAGTGATTTGGAATCAAAGCATTAGCATGCCACTCTCCTGTTCGTTATATTACACAGCTCCAGTAAAAGCTACCGAAGGCCTGATATCGAAAATCTATGCATTTCGCGATACGTCGCTTCGTGAACCAACTTGTCAAATCTCTCATTCCGATTATCCTCCACCGAAAGAATTGTGATTTTTTTTTTGCAATACACGGTGAAATTCTATTTTTCGTGATTGTAATTTATGACAAAAAGTTTCAATCGAGTTCTTAAAAGTGATTTAAAACGAGTGAATAAACAAATGATAATTTCCTAAGAAACATACAGAGTTGTATATATATTCGATGTAATATATAACTAATTTAAATTGTACATTTCTACTTTTCGCTCGGAGAAAAAATCAACTCCATTATATTCGCGTCGAGAATTGAGATAGAACCCGGGCTGTTATTTTCCACAGTGAAAAATTATAAAAAAAATATTTTCTCCGTTCGCAAAACGAATGGGATCATGAAAGATATGGAGTCGGACGGTAGACTCAAATATTAACCGTTCCCGATGTGGCTCTCTCGCGAAAACCGCGGCGTGTTCACTCGAACGCAGATGCAGTTTCCTCCCTGTTGGGCGCGGGCTGGAAAGAAAGCGACGGGGGCGGTAAACTATTTTGAATTTCAAATTGCCCAAAGGTATAAGCGCACGAAAAAAGATCTCGTGTGATACGCGCGCAAGCTCTCGCGTTCCCGCGTGTTGCGGTGGGAACAGCCGCGTTGGATTTCTTCCCGTATACGTTTCAACTTTCGAGCCCCGTTACAGCAAAATAGTCAGCCAGGTATAACTCGATTTACCGTGAAGAAAAAAGCGTGAGAGAGATTGTGCGGTTCTGGTGCTTTTTTGCTTTTACTTTTTTTTATTTTTTTTTTCAACGCGCGCATATACATTTTTTGTTTCTCCGAAAAAGCTCTTTTCTCTCCGACGCACGTCAGACATAGTTAAAAAATCTCGACGATCCTACGCTCGCATTCCAGCTCGATCCAACTCGTCATATATCCAGCTCACATTCCAATCTCCGCTTTTCTCTCGTTTCTCCTCTCCTCCGTCGTACATAAGAGATTTCACGAATATTTGACTTACTCGCGAAAACGAAGATTCTTATCCCCGGCATCACTTATTCGGGGAAACACGATTTTGAGAATTTTTTGCAACTGTCTGGAATCCCCGTTGAAGATTTTCAATTTGACATTTTTCTTTCTCCGAATTCTTCATATACCACTCGGAGAGCGTTTTTTTTTTCATTATTATGCAAAAAGACAGCAAAGAGCAATACTTAAAAATAAAATGTGATATATAAAAAATATAATACAGACAATAATAAATAAAATGCTTTCTCTGTTCCTATTTTTCTGACCAATTAACTTATTTTCCATAAAATAATGAAATCCAATCAGAATCTCGGAAATAACGGGCTTGCGCATATATTAAAAAAGATGATAATAATAATTTTTGTTATTCAATAAATGTCTGCGAATGGGTCACAGAATATTTTTGAACATATTTTCAATTGAGCGTAGCTGTATGTGTATTGGTGATGCCTGATGGCAGGCGCGTTTAACGGAACGATCGGCTTTCCGTAATATCGAAGTCTGGCGGCGAAAGTTAATAAAAAGTATTTCAAAATTAAGGCCGGCCTTTCCCGTGGCCTATGCAAATTTTGGGGAATAAGTCAGAACGACGGATGAAAAGACAAGCTCCGAAGGAGCGAGAAGACAAATGGACGCGCAAGAATGAAGCGAGGAAGAAATAAAGAGAGTAAAACGTTGCAAGTTGTTCCTCAAAACTCGGATAACTATATGCATACATAAACGAATATATGTATATATATAAATGTATATAGGGCGATATTTCCTCGGGAGTTCTTCCTCGTTTCTTGGCCGGCTTGCTCCCACGTTGAAAAAGTTGGGACTTCTCGCGCGACGAATACTAATTAAAGAGCCCGCGAAATGAAATTAGTTGCTCCAACGGTTGGACGGTCCGTGCAGAGAGCCCCTTCGACTATGCTTATATTCGAGGTCGTCAGAATCGCAGAGCCGCTTATGATAATATAATAATAATAGCCCCGTTTTCCCTCGCAGGACCGAAAACTTTCGCCCTTTTCGTCTTTTTCCTCCTTTTCTTTATCTTTTTCCTCTCTCTCGCTCCCTTCAGCCTTCCTCTCACTTTTAAGCTCGTATATATGGACTTTCGGCCCCGGCAGCACCTTCAAAAGCTCATTATGCGTTTCGCTCGTAACTTGAATTGGATTCGCCCGGTTTACCACGCTCTAACGAGGCGACGCGCGCTAAGGAGAGAGAATAAGGGACCGAGCAGGATTCGGCCAGCTCGCGATCCTTCCTCTCTCTCTTCATCCTTTCTTTTTCTTTTTCCTCTGGTCCTGTGGCCGACCAAGACTTTATGGAGCGCCACCTGCCGCGAATCTGACCCTTCGTTTCTTCCAACTCTTTCGTTTTTCCCTCTCTACCACCCCCCCCCCCTGCTCACGACCCCTTTCCGTTCTCCTAATTTCCTCGCGAAGACGCGGTTCAATGTCACCGTTATTGCGTTTGAAGAATTTTTTAATTGTGCTTTCCTTCTCGTTTATTCGAGTTTGCCTCAATCTGATATAGCTCCTTGAAAACAACATTTAACATCAGATGATGAGAGAATTTGAACATTTTTCGAAGAGAAAGAATTGGTGATGGTTGCATGCAAAACACGTGCATAATAAAATTTAATAAGTGAGAAAATTCAAAAACTGGTTGAATAAGTCGACGAGAAAAAGTAGTTGAGGAAACTACACTGAAAACAATTAGTAAGAAGAGATTGCAAATCTGTAGAGAAAAGAAACTGCGAAGAAATTTGCTTTACGTGTAATGAGAATAAAACACGTACTGCTCCGTAATAATGAAAGTGTCCAATATTCTGTGCGTATACACGGAAGAGATACAAATTTGGGGATCGATGAAAAACTTTGGCTTTAACATCACTCAAGTCATAAAAGTTTCGGAAGATCGCGAGCAGTGGGCATCAGGGAGTGAAATTATGGGGGATGAGAATCAGTTACATTGAGAATTCGCGAGAGGAGTTAAGACGTTCACGTGGATGGAACGTCGCACGCTTCGAAAAATTTCTCTTTCTCTCTTTTTCTCTCCATATCGCTCGTCTTCTCTCTTTTTCTTGCTCTCTCTCTCTCTCTCTTTTTCACGAACGATCTCACGAGATGAACTCCGAACAAGTTCCTCTTCGTTAAAGTTCCAGCAGTTATCGAGAGGAATCGTCTTCGGATCCCCTTCTCCCTATTTTCTCAATTCTACACACACTTTTCCATGGATCCCGGTACCAGTGTTCTCCCCGACTAAAATCGCTGTTCCCATCCACCAGAGTGTACAAATCTTCTTGAAAACCGATCGCTCCGACCGGAGATAATTTCTTACCGGGAGAGTAATTATCGCTCGAGTACTTTTCCTCATGAATAGTCAGTGAACAGACTCTTTGTATTCGGGCAATTTTTTGTTTTTTATTCGGTTCTTCATGCAGCCCCTCGTTTAATTTGAATTTTTCTTACTCTCATGTGCATCGTTAGATTCTTTTATTGCATGCTTATTCTTCACTTTTGACAGTATAACTTTCTGTATTCTACTTTTATTTTAGAACACTGTATCATTTTTCGTTTTGAGACCATACATGTATTTGGTTCACTCCAAGATTTGTTTCTATGCTAATCATTCGTTAAAAAATTCTAATGAAAATAAACTCACTATCAGTTTTCGGTGGTGGTGGTTTACGGGTCGCCCAATTCGTTCGGATGCTTCTGCTACCTAGCCACTGACCGTTCATACTGCAAATCGCACTCTCCGCTTCCTGCAACAAATTAAAACAATTTATATTTTACACATTTTCCCTCTTTTTATTTTGGTTACTTGAAATTTTACCTTTTTCACCAATGTTTTATTTCCGAAAGTTATTTCTTGTCAATGCATGGTTTCCAACTTATTTTTTTTCTTGTTTAACATGAATTACGACATGATATGAATTTTTTCTTTACGGTAGAATGAATAAAACTGCTATAGACCACATTTATTCGTCTCGTGCAATGTTACTCGACTTTCCAACTTCGTGTGGTTGTATTTTTTGAATTTATCATTACCTTTTGTAGGTTCTTGTCTTTAGGTATTTTTTGACATCATCTCGATAAAGATTGTCAATATTTTTGTCCTTGGTTACTCGAAGAATCATTTGTTTTTCAGTCCTTTGTTTCTAATCAATTATTCATACTTTATTTTATTAATATATATTTTTAATTTATTGTATTCGTGATGAAAATATAATATAAATGAAAAATGCAATTGAAATGTGACAAAATAGAAATTAATAAACTCTCGCGTATTCTTGAAAAAAAAATGGACTCAAAAGTGAATGCACAACTATTCTTTTTGTCAGATTTTAATAAAGATTGCCGGATTTCTTGTTGACTCTTCTCTTTGAGAGAAGAGTCTATTCAGCTAACGCTTGTAAATTTTTTGTTTTTATTAACTCTCATTCCAGAGCTTGGCTTTTTCGTCACCAAAGCTTTATCTGTTCTTTGACGAGAGACGCGACGTGAAATTTCTATGTATGAATTATATAGGTGATAAAAAACGCGAAATAAAAATTAATTTTAACCGAGTGCAGAAAAAATTCATTGTGAGCGAGAAAAAAATTTCTTACTCACCGATGAATGAGATCGCTTTGATCTAATAACGTTACGCCGCGATGCTCACGGTTAATAAAATGCAAAAGGTCCCGTCGCGAGAAATTATTGTGCGAAAGGGTAAGAAAGGTTAAACGAAAGTAAGAGCCAAAGGTTCGAAGGTCAGCGTTGGATATACTTCGCGAAACGACTTCGACGTATCTGCGGACACGCGAAAGAGCGAGAGACAGAGAGAAAGAGAGAGAACGAGAGAGGAAAAAGGCGTAACGAGGAAGCCGGAGAACTTAGTCGGGGGTTCGCTGGACCGTGCAATAAATATCAAACAAATTTGCAACTACGATACAAAGATGACGTATGCGTTGAAAAAAAAGTGAATAAAGAATGAAGAAAATAGACTAGAAGAGAATGCAGGAAGGAAAAAACGAGAGAGAAAGAGAAGAAATGAGATAAAAACGAGAGGCAAAAACGATAGAGAGCATAAGATGGAAGAATATATACAGTGAGAGAGAAAGACAGTATGGAAGAAGACGAGTAAATGGAAGAGTATCTGGCGTCAAGAAGCGGAACTCCACCTGCAATGCATTATATCAGTGCATCCTAGTCTTGCGCCAGCGTGTACGTACCTTTTTGCATTTAGCCTACACATACACGAAAAATGGCACACCGGGTGTCTCATAAAAAAATCTCGGATGGCTATAAAAATAGATTCCCGACGAAATTCCGAGCCGATAAGTACTTGGAAGTTTTGCGATTCGAGCAACCGTTGAGAAGTTATCGAAGATTCGAGTTCAGCCAATCGAATAGGGCCACGCGTCACGATTCGATTGGTGCGCGTTTGACGCTCGATAACTCGTGACCGGTACGTCGGATCGAAAAGTGTCCAAGGGCACTTCGCTTCGAAATTTTACGATCTTTCGAACGCTGCTCTTCGATTGGCTGTCTTTTCGGATTCAGTCCTGGGACACCCGGTATTATATGTTGAAATACGCATTTATTCGTCAAAATCCATGCATATGAGCGTTTACGTATACCTATTTATCGCAAGATGCGCGTGCACGTGAACGTTTTGATGTAAGTGTAAACGCGCACATACTTTCGTATACCTACAGATTCGTATGTACCTTGGAGCGCGAGATAAAGCATTTCCGATTCGAATTTCCATTCTGGCTATGATAGGGCATATTCGCGCCTGTGGTTAACCCACATATGTACCTATAGAGCGTTTTATATTAAAGCTAACACGATTGACGAGAAGGAGGAGCTCCGGGCAGAAAATACAAGCACGCTTTCGTGCACACGAGCGAAACCCGTCTATCTGTGTATACGTTACCGTCGCGTGTACATAACCGAGTGCTCTAGTCACCGATTCAGTCCCGGGATCAATATTTCACGCTATAAACTCTAAACCCTGCTATACCACCGTTTCACTCACTACCATCCAC
This sequence comes from Cremastinae sp. A BG-2022a, assembly GCA_030522545.1. Taxonomy (NCBI): domain Eukaryota; kingdom Metazoa; phylum Arthropoda; class Insecta; order Hymenoptera; family Ichneumonidae; species Cremastinae sp. A BG-2022a. The sequence continues at coordinate 81,855 of JAPYYW010000012.1, read as the reverse complement.
ATCCGCCCGGATGAGTGTGCACCGAATTTGTACTCGTGTGCACAATTGATATTACCACTGTTTATACGCTCCCAATGTTTATTCAGAGACGCAGAACTGTCTAACCGTCAGTTCAACGTTAATTAACACTTTGTCTTTGTTCAGAGTCAGATGCGATTGGTTTTCTTTTCATTCTTTTCAATTTCGTTTCTCTTTGCTTCAGTTTTTTTGGGAGCAAATTGTTAAACGTCAATTGTTCATTGAACGTAATTTAGAAATTAATTTTTTTTTATAGATACACTAAAAATAATTTATATGAAAAGAATGATTATCGTTTTTTTAATATTATTGTTAATTTTTTTTTGTTTTCTACTTTTTATTCGAATCGTTTCATTTCTGAAATACTTGGTCGAAACTCCGTTTTGGCTTGCGTTTAAGAAGTTGCAAAATATCTGCTTTGAGCGTTTCACAGGCAGAAAAGCGTCGCGCCGTGAATCGCCCCCCGGGGTAATCGTCGCACTAATTTTTCCGCCCTTCTTCCTCTATCCGGACCTCGAAGCTCCCGGTATCCGACTGGTTTCATTACTAAGTCATGGCCTTCGTCGTCGGTACGCAACAAACCTCTGCCACTTTAACCTCAAGCCGGGTTGAGCTTACGTGGCTTTAACGAAACTTTAGACTGTGCTCGCGAATCGCTGACGATTTGAAGCTAAAGACGCGTCAGACGAACGATCGAACGCGAGTATTTCGCGTATTCAATTATTTTTTATACGATCACTAGAAAAAAAAATGAAAATAACCAATTTGGAGACATTAAAAATTTATTTCTTTTCAGATTTTAACCACACTGTACTTTTTGTTTTTTATTAATTCTTTTCTATGGTCGTTACAATATTTTAAAACACAATAATAATAATAATAGTGGTAGTAAAATTAATATTACATTGACAGTACAAATAATAATAAATGACGAAAGAGTAATATATAAAATACTAAAAAATAAAAAAGGTATCGTGACAATTCCCATGAGAAAGATATTATATATAAATTATTAAATATTGAAGGGATGATGTCTCAGAAGAAAAGGAATTTGATGGAGAGTAGGTATAGTCTTGGAAAATTGATCCAGAAAAATTGGTACCTCAAAAAAATTGGTGTCCGAAATAAATGCATAAAACTCGAGCAATTTGAACATTTTTACGGTCGGAAAGCTCGATCAATTCCCTAAAGGACTCTTGTACATATTCCTATACTTCTCTTTTTTTTCATTCAAGGAAAGACTTGACGGCGTCATTTCCGCGCACGAGGAAAATCCTCGGGGAGGAAAGATCGAGAAAAGAGGCATCGTGAAAGTCTGTCAACGGGAAGGACCGCTGTAAAATTTCGCGAGGGCCAAATATCGTTCGGCATAAGACGAAAAATGGCGCTCACCGTAAGCGCGAGCGTCTGTCAGTGTGTCACGGGGAGGTGAAATATCGAGACGTTGCCCAGAGTTTACGGGTCCGCAATATTCCTCCGAGAATCCGGAAAGGTCCGTTACGTTTTCATGGTTTTTCTTCGACAATCATGAGCGACGCTTTCCTCGGAACTTTTCTTGGGCACGTTTCTCCATCCCTCCTCCTTTTTTTTTCCTCTCCTCTACATATCCTTCGTCCCTCTTTCTCTCATTTGAAAAAAAAAAAAAAATTTCCTCAGCTCTACTTTGTTCCATAAGCTTCAAAAAAAGCTGTTTTATAAAAAGGGGGAAGAACGAAAGTGGCCGGAAAAGTCGAAATTCTTGAAATTACGATTTTATATACGAACGTGCACCGGGGCGAATTTCTTTTGCACGCGTGTTATGCAAGGCTGAGGGAAAAGGTGCTGGAATTTTCCGCGAGGCTTATATCCGCGGACATTCGGGCACGGTCATAAAGCCCGGTGAGACGTTTTCCCCTCTTTTATCCGTACGGACTCACGGTAACCTATGTCTGTAGCGGACTCGGCTCTGAGGTAGAAATTTATACTTTGCCGAGGGTGGTGCCGTCCAGTCCAAGGTTGCACCGACCTAATCTCGTCCTGGATGTCCGAGACTCTGGCTTCTGCTACTCCCTCTATATCCGCTCTCTTTCTTCTTCTTCTTCTTCTTCCTCTTTCTCTTTTAGATCGATAAGACATTAAGCGCGATCCGAAGCTATTTCCGAAAAAGGAACTCTTGTAATTTTAACGAGAATTCTCAAGAAATTCATTTAAAAGGGCTAATTATACTGAACGGTCGAATCAATTACTCGCGCCTTCCCTCGGTAAGTAGTCAATTTACAATGTGACAAAATTAAACCAAAAATTAAACAGCGATAAATGATTGTAAATTATTCACCTTATACTTATCCTAGGTAATTTTTAAAAACTGAATAGCTCTTGTAACAAACATTTTTCAAAGAAATCATTGAAATTGGTTTTTTTTTCAATGGATAAATATGTGATGGATATTTTTAATCGGTTCCAGAATAAAATTTTATAAATTGAGCAATTTTTTGCTCGGAGTAAAATACAAAATTGCAGCATAGATAAAGACAAGAATCCTGGGTTTTCGTATTACAGAGTGGATAAATATATTATTACAGCGGTGCCTGCACGTTCTCCGCGCGAGCCAGGATAAAGTTGTATTCGTGAGAGCGTGCCGCATGCAGCTGAACCAGCCATTTCGCTCTTTCACCCCTCGCCGTGTTTTTCTTTTACCGTTATTACTTCATTTTCTCCGAGCGACACTTTCGTCCCTTTTGACTCGATTCTTGGACAAGGAATGAGCTTTGGGAATTGTGAATAGTGGCTCCAACTTTTCCACGTGGAAACATTCTTTTTCCTAACTCGGATTAGACGCAATTTTTACCATTTCTTCATAATTTATCTCACATTCTTTCACAAATATTTGCAGTTTAATTCTCGTACAGATATATTTGCGTTTTTTTAAATTTCTGCAATTTCCTCGATATTTATGCGAATCTTGTCAATTGGATCAATTGAAACATTTTTTTTCCTTTGAATGTTTATATTTATATTGATGTGAATAAAATTGTATAATGAAACTCACCGTTTTCTTGACGAAAGACACGAATCCATAGCCTTTGGATTTGAAGGTCTGTGGATCTCTGACGACTCTGCAATCTCTGTAACACAAAAATAAATTTCTTTTGAGTATTACGAAACTATGAATTGCGTAATTACAGAAAAATAATCGTCACGAGGTGTTCATAACGTGATATAATTTTATTTAAAGAGTTTAGAAAAATTCGGAATTAGATTGATAATTTCGTATCTAAGCTCAAAATCGCACTGACATAATTTCAAAACTGTCGTTTCCGTCATTTTAGCTCAGCTCTAGAAATTATTGAGTCTTCAATTGGTCAGAGAGTGGGAATTAATGCTGTAAGACGGTGCCGCCGGTAAAACCGATCGAATTTGAGGAAGAGAAATATTCTAACGTCGGAAGAGGATCGGCAGAATTATTGAGCGGAGGGGTTGAGGGAGACTTCGTCGGTAGAAATCCAGTTGAAGTCAGTCAACCGCGTCCCTTAAGCCGAAGCGAGAAAATGAGAAGGGGAAAATATCAAGAGATGAAAAGGACGGGAGACACAGTGACAAGATCGAGAGCTCGAGTAATTTGAAGTCGGCAAATGCGATTTTGGGTCGCTCTCTTTAATCGAGAGATTTTTTTTCTTCAATATTTGCCAAAATGCATTTTTCTATGGTACATTTTAAATTTCATTCTCGTGAAATGTTAAGCATAAAATTTCTTCAATCGCTTTCGTGTAATAAATATTACATGGTTGCGAAAAAGTTGTAATTTAAACGAATAATTGTTGAACATTTGATTACGAGATGCCATATATTAAAATTATAATAGATAACACTGTATATTACAAAACTTTTTATAATTTTATTATGAATTTCCACGTAAAGGTATTTTCGTGCAGAAACTGCCTAAAAAATAAAGATCCATGATTCCAGTTATAGGTCTTTCGTCAAGAATGAGATGAGGAAAAGGGATGAAAATTGAGAAGGGGAAAAGGTTTGGAAAGGAGCGGCCAGACAGGGTTGTAGTTTTTACTAAAGGGAAAGAGAGAGAGAGAGAGTGAGTGAGATCTTGTATCGCATCGAGAGTCGTTCAACTCTGATGGAAGGAGGGTCGCCCACTCTCGGGTTTACGTTCCTCAGCAGTGAGACTTCGTCGTGCTCTCGTGTATAGTGTCCTTTCCTCTTTAAGGGGCCGCTGCCCCGCTGTCTACACGAGTACACTATCAGCTGACTGGGAAAATACAACGAGCTCGATGAAAATTCCTCCTTCCCAACAATAGAATAAAGCAGTAAAAAACTGGACCAGAAAAAACTGTACACAAGAAACATAAAGGTAGAATGAAAAATATTTCAAAAAAGAACTCGGAGATATTCAAAATATGCAGAAAAAAATATTTTGACTTTGAATTCTCACGCAACTGCTATAGTAAGAAACGGTGAAGAAATTAAATTTTCATGAGAATTTTATTGTTATGAACTAAATGAATTTCTCGTGTTTCCATCTGAATTGAGCTTACTTTAATTCATCAGCGTAATAAATTTTTGTTGCCATTCTTTTTTCTTTTGAGTCAAATGGTTCGTGTCGAATTTCTTTTGGTAGTTTTCACTCTTTCGAGTCTCGCGACAATTTTCCTTTGTCGTTTGTTCTCTTTTCGAGAAACGAGTGTACGAAGATAGTTTGCGGCTTTGTATACCTGGGAGCACAACTGAACGAGCCGACTCTCTCGGTCTCCTCGTTTCTTCTTCTTTTTCATTTTATTTTCTCTCTCGCTATCTCTGGTCTCTCGCTTTTTCCATCTTTCTCTCCTCCCTTATTTCTCAAGTCAAATCCCGTAACACAAGTACCGGCGAAAAGTTCATTTATTTAATTTTCTTTCGAGTCTTTTTCATCCCCTTTTCTCCTCGTGTTCGTCGCCCTTTCCTCGCCCTTCCCCTCTCATTTTTTCTTCCCCTAATTAATAATTTAAGAAGCACAACATTATTTTGTGTTTTCATGTCTGGAAAAGTAGATTGGAGAGGCTGAGATGAGATTTTTCATTCACGTAATTCCGGGAAGAGGATAAACACAAAGAGAAGGAGAAGAAGAAAAGGAGAGCTGGTTCGAGCGCGTCGCTTTCCACCCGCACACACACAATAATTCCTCTCAGCGATCGTCGAGTCCATAATCCCGGATGAGATCTATCTTCGAAGTTTAATTCGCGCCCCGGTGCGCGGGGCTTCTCCATTCGACTCTTTTCTTAAAATTGGCTCATGCGATCGCTACCATCGCCGGAAAACGCGAGGAAGACTGCTCGTATACACGTACACGAATGACAGAGCTATTTTTCTATAACCATTTCAATTTGCGCTCTTGCGAACGTGTCAGCTATATAATCTTCAACGAATTTTATTATTTAGCTCTTCAACATTTTTATTCTTTTATAAGGAATATTTTACTACTTTTTAAATTTATTATTTAAATGATTTTTTATTACATGGTGGTAAAATTCATTTTAGTATAATATTTTTTAATGAACGTTTCCATTGATTTGTATAAAGATCCATCGTTTTTTAGCAAATTATTGATAGAATATAAATTTTGAATATTAAATTGTACATTTTTATAAACATAGCGTGGAAAATGACGGATTGTCTATCACTTTGTATGAAATAAAATTTAAAATGCCTTTAAAAATATGAAAATATATCTTTATTAATTTTCAACCAAAGATAAGTTAAATACTAATTTTGATAAATGTAGCTTTAAAAAATGAAAAAAAAAAAATGTTCACACAAATACGAATGTCTGTCTAGTTTTCGTGACTTTCGTCGGAGAATTGAATAGAAATGAATTTGAAGGAAACAAAGAGGCGATTGCAATCGAGCGACGATTTGCTCGTAAACAATTGAGAACAATCGGCCGTGTTTTTTTTTAAAAGAGGAGAGGCGAGGCGAGGAGTTTGGAACGTCACGAAAGAACGTTGGTCTCGTTCTGATCGACGAGCCGGAGAAATTGCGGTTGCTGGTAATTAGCGCGATCAATCAAAGCGCTGAAGGCGTTACGGTGCAGCCCGGAGGGAATATAAGCGACAGGGGGACGACATAAATCCGCGTGCACACACGTACGCGCAGTTTAGTCAGCCCGGTTGGAGAAGAGGCGAAATGGAAGTTTGCTTGTGTTTGAAAGTGTCGTACACGTGTATTCATGGCTGTTTATGCCGATGGAAACACGGTAGCTCTTCGAGAAACAGTCAACTCCTCTCTCGTACGTAAACCTACGACTACCAACGTTCCTTTCGCTAAAGCTTCTACGTAATGTTGAGTAATGGTCAATACAAGTTAGACGTGAAACACGCCAATGGCACATGCCACGTACTCGCTCCTTCCTCTTCTCCTCTGTCCCGCGTTCGCTTATTCTCTCCTGCTTCTTCTCTTTTCCGTTTCGTATTCTCTTTCTCTCTCTCTTTCTCCCTCTCTCTCTCTCCCCCCATGCAGTTTTCTCTCTCTATCTTGACCTTATGTACTCAAACTACACCATTTCACCCTTTTCACGACTTTTCGAGACTGAAAATGCCTTTTCGAGTCGTCCGTCTCGTATCCTTTTTCTACTTCGTTTTCTTCGTTTCTTCTCTTTCCCCTTCCTATACGTTTTTCAAACCTTATATTTTCTTTTTTTTCGTCCTTCATCTATTTCGTTTCTCTTCTACAGTACTTTTTTTTTGCATCTTTTCCTTCTCGTTCCTCTTTCGACGTTTCTTTTCTCTTTATCTTCGTTTTATACTCTTTTTCTTGTTTTGTTTCATGGTGCTCGTTCTTTTATTCTCTTCGTCGCCTTCTCCTCGTTTCCATCGGAATGCCTTTTTTATAACAATAATTATACGTGTGCGTTCTCGCGTACACCCCCGTATACGGGAAAGTATCGTAAATTAATAAACGGGTTATTGATGTGATAAATCTCAGGAAATTTAATTCAAGCTTCCCACCTTTTTCTCGTCTCGCTTTAAACTTTAACACGGGAACGAGAGTCACGTATACATCCGATCTCTCGACCGTCCCAGTTTTCCTCTCGTCACTATACTTTTTTTTCTCTCTTTCTCCTTATTTCGTTTCTTCTTAACAAATTCTACATGTTTTTTTTTCTCGTACTCATTCTTTATTTCTATGTTTATTCATCGATTTTTCCATACTTCACCCCTCTTTTCGTCATCGCGGTGAATATTTTTTAATCGTCCTTGATCCGCAAGAAATATCCATACTGAAATACCCTTTCTCACCCATCTCATATATTTTGCAATTCCATTTTTTAAAGTTTATTTCGTGTCTGATGCGTATGGATTTTTTTCGTAATTGTTTCACAATTCAACGCAATGGTTACGAGCGAGACATTTTTTGAGGAAAAAATGTAAAAAATTTGTTTTCACGAAAAAGTAAAGGTGACATCGAAACATTTCCAGAAGAAATAATCAAATCCAAAATGTAAGAGAAGCAAAATATTTTTATTCAAGAGTAAAGTACTCGGTCAGAGTGAAAGAAAAAAATGCTGAAGGAACTTCGAGAAACTTTTATCTGGCGAGAGCAAATTCTACTTCGCGTCGTGTCAATAATAATGAAAAAAAAAATCAGCCCGCTCGTGAAACGGAGCAGGTACTGGCGATGAAAAATCAAAAAAGTATTTGGAGGTCGCGCTAATTATGTATACACTTCGAATAAGTGAAAGAGGCGGAAGCAGTTTATAAACATTGAAACGAAATGTTACGCGATAAAAGTTGGTACTTCGATACGGTGGGTCGTATCGCGCGGGGGTGGGGTGGGGGGGGCGACGAGGGACGAGAGCGAGCCTCGGTTACGCTCGTCGAATTCATAATTTATTTCCTATCAGTTTTACGAACCGGGAGTATATACAAGAGAGAAAGAGAGAGAGAGAGAGAGAAAGAGAGCAGAGACTATGAATAAGAATAATTTATGCTCTGCGGTAGAGACGCGAGGGTGAATTCGTGATGATGTACGAGCGAGGAGCGAGCGAGCCGGAGATGAGGAGAGCGTGGAGAGAGGATGAAGAAAGAGGAAAACGGGGGTGAGCAGAGTAACTCCGTGCGGGCTTGTCCGAGGTGATTCTGTCTCGGGATACAAGGAATTTCAAGTTTGCTCTTTGTACAGGTAAACGAGGGTGGGTGGGAGAACGAGAGGGGAATAAAAGCGCGAGGAACGACGAGAGAGCGGACGCGATAAGTGAAAAAGAGAGGAGAAGCCGAGATGAGGGGCGGGTGTGGAAAAGAGAGCAAGGGGGGGGGGGCGAAACATGGGAGGTGCGGGAGGCTAAGAATAAGGGGATGGGAAACGATGTAGAAGCTTTCGCTAGGTGGCGAGAGGAAGAATGCAGCTGCGGAGAAAGTTTTCAGCTCTCGCGGGGGAGAAGTGGAGGCGAGAGGCGAGGCTTCCCGTTATGTACACGCGATATCGGAATCTCCGGCGCGGAAGAAGTGTTTCGAGAGTTTCGAGGAGGGGCTCTGATGCTTCGCGCGAGGACTCGTTGCGGATACAGGGACCGAGAGGAGAGGTTACGTCGCCGAAGGAATATATCGCGGGAAACGAAGACGTGGGGGGTTGAAAGTGGTGTCGCGCGGGGGTGGGCCGGGTGGACGATCGAGCGTGCCAAGTCGAAGCTCCAATTGGCAAAATCGCGTATCGTCATGCTCCGAGTTCTTTCGCTCGCCGTTTCGCTCCTCACCGGGCGCGCGCGCGCGCGCTCTCCTCGATGCAGAAACGAGGAGCCCGCTCGCCGAAATTTTTCTCGTCCGGAAATACACGGCTTTTGCTGCAAGCCTTTTCGCCCTCGTTCGCTCTTTTTACTCTCGTCGCCTTCTCATTCTTCCGGACTATTTTTCCTCATACGCCCTATCTACATCTTCGCCGGCCCTTCGGAGCTCCACTATTTTCTCTCCCTCGAGTTTTTATCGACTTTCTTTTCTTCTCATCTGACTCCTCGCTCCATTGGATTCGTCTTCTGCAGCCTTTCTCTCTCTTTTTTTTTTCCTTCGTCCTCTCGAACTTACCTTTTTTTCGTGGATTTATTTTTTCTCTCCTCGCGGATTTTCTTTTTTTTCCCTACTATATACACACGAAAATTCTTTTTATGGCCGAGCCTTTAGGAAAGGCGTTTCGTTACGTTCATCATTTTTCTCCCGGTTCGCTTGACTCTTGGCCCTTTTTTTTCCTCTCTCTCTCTCCTTATCCTTGTTCTTCTTTGTGCACGTATCACGCGAGACAGTGTGAGTGTACGCGAATCCGTATTTTATCGCAGCGAGACGATAACGCCTGGAGAGCAGAACGCCAAGAAATCCCTAATTCATTAATTATGTGAGCGAGTCCTGGGGCCGAGGATAAAGAGGAACACGCGGATTATTACGGTATAGAGACGCCAGGAGGTGAGGGTATAAAGAGAAAAAATTCTCGTCAGCGGTTAAATCTTTGTGCTGAAAAATCTCGCGGTTGGATCAGATAGGGACTCGATGAGCCACGGGTACAAGAGGCCAGAAGAGACGAAAATGGAAGTGTATATATATACGAGAAGAAAAGAGAGAGAGAAAGAGAGAGCAAAAAAAACGATAAAAAAAACTCGATGAGAACGAGAAGAGAAAAATAAAGGAGCGAGAATTAAAGAGAAAGAGAGAAAGGTATATACAAGTATAGAAAGAGAGATCGAAGAAAAATGAGAATGAAGGGATACGCAGAGGGGGATGAGGGAAAGGAAAAATGAAAAGAATGAAGAAGGAGAGAGAAAATTGTGTGCAGGGGCGGCGGCGGCGGCGGCGGCGGGTGGATCGTGGCCGAAGCTTGAAACAGAGAATCCGGCTAAGAAAAAGGAAGAGAATAAAACGCGCGCGGATATAGCGGGGAGTACGTTCCGGTGAAATCTATATAGAGGGGCCAGCCTCCGGGTATTCGCCATTCCGAAGCTCAGCGTTGGAGGGGGTGGGAGGGAGGGAAAGATGGAAGGAAAAGCAACGCGGGGATGAGGGCTTCATCAATCTGCTCTCTAATAACGCCTCCGTGATGTCACTCAGGCACTCTGTGACCTCGGTAGCTCGCTCGCCTCCTCCCGCGAAAACACACACACACACACAAGCCCCGCCATGTTCCCTCTGCAACGAGATATCCCCCCAAAGATTCGATCAAGCCCCGAAACCCGCCAGCCAAAACGCCGCTGAAAACTTTTCCTCGGACACACCCGAGCCAGGAATTTTTCTTCATGAACCTCTTTTTCCTTCGTTTTTTTTAGCTCTGGGCGCGCGAAAGTTCTACCTTGTCGCAAATGGAAAAGGATAGATGTAGAATCGTCGAGACGAATTCTTTAATAGCGAACGCGTGAAAAAAGCAATTGCAAATTTGTTTCAATTTGTTTCTAAAAGTCATACAAAGTGGGAATTATTTAAATACAAATGATCTTGTTATAATTGCATTATAAATTATAACGCGTAGAATTATTTTATCCTGTAACTAAAAAATAATTAATTAATGTGTATTTTGAAAAAATAATATATACTGTTTACATAAAATTCAAGTGCAACGATGCATTGTAAACGAATAATTTTTGGGTTAGATGACAATTCTAAGGCGCAAAATCCGAGATGATATTCTTCGGACTCGTTTTTCCGGGGGTTGAAAATTTCATGGACACAATGGTGGAGGTACGGGCGGAAGAAAAGAGATACGGGAAGGAGGAAAGTTTGAAATCGCGGTGTATAAATATAAAAGAGCAAAAAGATGCGAGATATCTCGAATCTGAGTCTTTCATTCGAATAATGGCGAAAGCCCCGGAGTAAGAGATTGCCAAAGAAAGAGAGTGCTCGATGCATATGTATATAAAGAAAGAGGAGGAAATTGTGTGCGCGAGCTTCCCCGTGGTAAGGATATTGTATAATAAAAAGTGAGAACGAGAAATAGCGAAAGAAAGAGAGAGAGAGAGAGAGATCCGGGCCGAACACGAAGGCGAAGGGCTCTCGGAATTTGTTTACCTTTCGCCGAGTGCAGCAACCGGCACTCCATCGAGAGTTCTCGCGATGCCGGCTAATTGTCGAAACGATTCCGCGCGCTGAGCAACTCCGTCTCTCGAGAAACTCGACGCCGCGCTCATTCAGATAAAGGGAAACTCAGGCAAAGTTCTTGTTATTTCTGTTTTTCGATATTTTAATATTAAAATATAAAAAGTAAAGCTCATTGTATATACATTTCTTGAGTGAAATTCTCGCTTTGACTGATCTGGTGTGAAAAATGAAATTCACGGGAGTGGCGACGTGAATCGAATTATTTTCATTTTTCGCAAAACTTTGTCACAAAATATCCTTTTTTCCATCTCAATGTTTTTAAAAATTGAAAATTATTGAAGGAATTTGTAAAAATATTATTGGGTAATCATATAGAATAAAGTGGATTATGATATTTTAATTGAACTTTTAATATACTGACACTCGGCGTTCGAATATAAGGAAGTCGGTCGTTAAACTTAAATTTTAAACATTTGATGAAAAACCGAGGAGTAGGACTATTCGACTACTTTTTTCATCAATATTTTGTTCAATTATTTCTGTCAAAAATAATACTTTTTCAAAAATTTCTTGAGATAACGTTTTTTGCTCTCGAACTACACGTTAAAGATCATCGCTTAATAAAGTGTGTAACGAATATTTAAAGCCCTATAGCGTTACTTAAGCTGCGTTCCGGCACGTTTGGCTCGGTCAAATTCGTATTTTCCTCGTTAATAAGTGACCCAAATTAATGATCGCTCGAGGCTATTTCTATGAAGGGTCGAGCTTTTCTGCTCTCGATGGAATCCTTTTCTCCCTCGCGGCTTCTCTCGGCTCGGAGGATCGAGGCTCGCACGAAGCTCGTTCCGAGGCTCACCTTTTCTCTTTCGCTCTTGGCACGCCTCTTTCCCTTTTCCGATCCGGCTTTTGCGTATCCGAAAGGGTTAACTATCCCCGGTGTAAACGAGATTATTACCAAGATAACCGGAAAATTAACTGCAAAATGCTCCATTTTACTGCTCGCTGTTATGGTAATTTTAATAACATATTTATTGCTCCCTGACTGGTCGCACGTTCCGGAAGAGACAAAATACCCTCACGGAGCAGCCGATAACGTGACGCTATCGTTAATTTTGCATCCTCTTTGTATTTTCGAAATATATACGTTCCGAAATACACGACATCCTCAAAAAGTTCAAAAAAACATTTCCGGAGAGGATTATTTCATAAGAAAAGTTTTGCTGATGAGAATAATCGTACATTTTATTGGTAACACTTGACACATATTCTGAAGATTCTTCACGCAAAATATATTAGGCTGTACACTTTTCTTTTTCACGATTGACCTGATTATTTTTTAAATGAAAATTTCATTACACTACTACATAAAAATAAATCATATATCTTCTATTCCAATCTAATGTTATCGCGGGAAAATATATAACAAGTTTTCGTATAAAATTCTCTCGGTGTAAGAATAAATTAAATACCATATTTAAACTTTTTATGAAAACTCACGCTTTTTAAGCACTTTTTTTTCACCTTATATTTACACTAAAGGTAGAGTGATAATTTTCCAAAACTTTTCGTTATTTTCCTCCTTTCGAAGATCCCATTTTTGTTTATGAAACAGTAAATGCAAGAGCGCGTAAAAATATTGTGGATTGCACTAAAGTTTGGCGCGAGAGGCATCGTTTGAGCGCGAAAGCCGGGAACTTTGTCGATTTAGCGCGATACTTCGATTACGATTGAGCTCGGCGAAGAGAGCTCGTTGTCTTTCCGCTCGGGTGGCACCTAGCAGAGGAGGTATAGAGGGAAGAAAAAAATATGACGTCGAGATTGAAGGTGAAAGACGAGAGGCAGCTTGGGCCAGGTAAATCGAAGGTGGAACGCACTAAAACGCTGATAAAGAAATTTATCGCGCGCCCACGGGCGTAAAAAAGCGCGCGAAATACCGTTTTTTTCTTTCCTCGCTGATTCCCCCGATCGGTCTCTCTCTCTCTGCTCTTCGTCTCTCGCATCATCCATGGGAGATTTTCTCTTCGTCTGAAAAGTCCTGTGCGACTCGTCCCGGGGGCGAAACGCTCGGAGAAATCGGTCGATCGATGCGAAGTGGGGCATTCCGCGATAATCGAGAGGATAGAGATTCGTCCTCGTATATATACCGGCATTCCTCTATATCTATAACGTCGGGCATCATTTCCTTACGATTTCCTCGATATTGCGAGCAGATATCGCCGCGCTGAGCCATCGATCCGCGCGCGCTTTTATACGAAGCTGCGCTCTCGACGCCAAATTTTACTCCCGTGCCCATATACATTTGCATGCCAGCCTCGTGAAAAAGTTACAGTGGACGAAGCGATGAGGGAGAATAAGATAAGGGTGGATGATGGAGCGAGGAGAAGCTACGGAAAGGTAAAAGGAGAGAGCGCGAGGGGCGAGAGGGGGGGGGTGCACGAAGAGAGAGAGAGAGAGAGAGAACGATATCTGGCGCGGCGACTTTTGCCCGCCGGTTTTCGCGAATAAAAGTTTTGGACCGGGAGTTTTATTCGCGATGACGAGTCGGACAAGCTTGAAACGAAAAAGGGCGAGAGGGGGAGAGATGATGAGGATTGAATGTGGATAAGAACATGTATGATTATAAACACGCCGCTATCCCGGAGTGCGAGAGGGCTCGAGGGCTCGTCTTATCTGCTTCCGTGTACAGCCTCGCGCAAACGCGCGAAATTCATTCGAGGGGAGGATCAGCGGGGGGGGGGGGGGGGGGGCGAGCAAAAGAGCGAGACGAGCGAAAAACACACACACCGATGTATAAATTTATGTTTTACATTCCACGTTTTCACCGCGGGGTGAGAAAAACTTTCGGTCTGACGGTTGTAAATGCTGATTGCACTTCTAACCACTCCGGCTTGGCTAAGCTCTCTCGAGATCCGCGCTGCCTGCAGACCCGTTCCTTACACCGGGCTTATATAACCCGCGAGGGAGAGCGAGAGAGAGAGAGAGCGCCGGAGAGAGGAAAAAACAAGAGAGATAAAACGAGATGGAGAGAGAGAGAACGGGAAACAAAATAGGAGAGAAAGCGAGAGAGAGAGAGAGGAGTTAAAATGCGAGGAATAGAGGGAGATAAAAGGCGCGAGGGGGGAAACGAGCGGCGAAACGAGAGAGTAAAGATCTTCATCCCCTTCATCGTCTCTCTTTTCCCTTTGATGCTCCGTGAGAGAAGAATCCGCGAAATGAACATACACCTGGGCAACGATTGCGACTCGTGTTCGCGCATAAAAGGATCAATTTTGTGGAAAACTCAGGAAAGTAGTAGAAAAAAAAGTGTGAGAGAGAGACAGAGAAGTAAATAACTTGCAGAATTACTCTGCTGCGTTATTATTATTTACTTTTATTACTCTCGGCAAGTTTTTTTTTTCTTCTTCGCGTAAGCCTGCCCGAAAGGACATTATTGCTTCATGCGGATAAAGTTCAGCCGGAGTTGAGGGCTTCCTAGTGAAACGTTCCGGTTATGATCAGACATGAAAATTATGAGGCCCATCAGCCGGATAAATACCGCGAATTACGAATTTACACGTACCGCCTGTTTTATACGCACTTATTACACCGGGGGGCGCGAATGAGCCACCTCGGCCATATCGACGGTGGAGTCTAAGGTGTGGATAAAAATGAAAACGACGCGGACGAAACCGGGGCTTTCGCGATTTCATTTCGGCGAAACGAATGGGATTCGTCGCCTGGTAATACGTAAAGTAGGTTATTATTATAGTTCGGTGAGATTATACGCGGAGGATTCGACGCAATTTCGCATCAACTATACAGTTTTCATCGAAATGCTCCGGCGACGGGCCCGCGAGAACATTTCAACCCCCGTGTTATTATTTTGTCACGGGATTGCAGATACACCCAGTGTGATTTCCCGTTATGATCGCGCGTCATAATCGTTCTCGTCCTCAATTCAACGGATGACGATACGTCCTTTCGCCCGCTCGTTCCACTGTTTTTTTTTCCCTTCATTTCGTAATCCTTTTATTTACTTGTTCGTTTAATTGCGTATCTATTGAAAGCGCTCGATGGCTCCCTTTTATGGAAATTTCAAACTCCGAATGGCCTATTGAAAATTTTGGGCTGTAAAATTGAAGTGATCGTAAAATTTGGAAAAAAAAAATTAAATAGCAATAATGATCGATATAGGAATAAAATAGAGAATTTGTTCCATAAAATTCCATTCAAATTCGAGGGTTATTCTGAAACTCTCTGAAAATGAAAATTTCACTAATAAAATTTTAGTTATCGTGAACAATTAGAGCCATAAACATATTTTTTTAAATTCAATAAGCGATATAGTATTTTAAATAATAAAAATGAGTCAATCGTTGAGTGGATTAAAGAAGAAAGTGTATTTGAAAAATATAAATTGTGATTCAATGTCTATACAGAAATAAAGAAATAGAAAGATATATAATAATAACTGACTGATTAACTAATACATAAAAGAAAATAAGAAATAATAAATTTATTTCTTTTTTCGAATGTTTAAACGTAAATAAAATTTTGCATGTTTGTGGAAGTGACGATAATATGTATAGTTTGAAGCGATCAGGTCAGAGTCGCGTCGTGTCATATTCAGGGTGTGAACGTACGCTCGGGTGGCGCGAGAGCATTGTCGTTTCGAGCGAGAAACGTGCTCGACACGTTTTTAACGCGCAGAATATCCATGCTGGTAATACCGAATGCTCGAGTACTCAAAGGTCTATTTTCTCTTCTGTTCTCTCTTTTTTTTTGCATTCTCCCTCTTTCTCTTCCACGTAGCCGATTCTCCCTTTTCCCCTGATACCGATATCATCGGTCATTTTGTTTCGAGTTACGCGACCGTCATAGGCTATCGCGTTTCAATGCAGCACCGAAATGCTCCCTCAAGTATACAAACTGTCTTTTTTCTGCCTTTTTTTACATCGGTAACAAGTCTCCTGGCTCCACCTTTTTTTTTTTTAACTTTTGTATTTTTCATCCGGGAAACCGATCGACGAAGAGAGAACGAGAGAGAGAGAGACAGATAAAGAGAGACGGAAATAATTTTTTAAAGAAAAAAAGTACAGGGAGAAAAAATGAATGAGGGTGAAAGGGTTGAAGAGAAAAAAAGTTGAGTTGACTGGCTGAACGATCACATTTCATCACTACAACTCTTTATTTGATCCCCTTCCAGAGCTGTCGTTCGAGGCATTCGTCGACATTAATTTCAGGGCTGAAACTAACGAAGATAGATTAATGAGCCGAGATAAAGTAGACTCATTATATACGTTTTGCAGAAAGGCTTGGAGTATCTTTCTCGTGACAGCTTTTACACAACTCGAGAGTAATCGCTTTATTGTGAATCCTTGCTTCTTGCTTTTTCTTTATTTCGTTTGTGTGTCATCTCATGAAATTAAACACAGCGACATGGATGCTCTCTATGATTAAAAAACTTTCATACAACCCTATATATAAATGTTTTGGTTTTCAATTAAATTGTTTATAATTGCGTAAAAAATTAATCGTTTATATTAAAATAGGTTTATGGACGTACGATTTTATATATGAATAAGACTTTATAAAATATAATTCAATAATCGCTTTTATTTTGTCGAATAAATCTTATATGATGATACAAAAATATTTTGAAACTGTCGATTTTACGTAAGTGGCAATCATATATATCCTCTGTATTTGGGGATTAACAAAAATGATCTAAAAATAAGTTAATATTTTTATATCTGTTGTCATTTTACCATATAAGATACTATATCTGTCATAATTTTCTCTCAGGATAGCAGAGGGTAGATTTTTATATAAAAATTAAGAAAAATGGAAGTAATAATAAAACAGAGAAGCAATAAGAATGTAATTCTTCGGTCGGTGTGTAAGACATATAGAAATTGGGAAGTTTCAATTCCAGAGAGGTAATTCCGGCTGACAAATAGACCCGCATTCACTTTCTCACGGTTTAATAATAAATAACGGGGCAATGAACTCGAACGAGTAAATAAAATCGAATAAATTATATATGACGATACAAAAATATCTTGAAATAGTCGATTTTATTTAAATGATGTTCATATATCCTCTGTATTTAGGGTTTAACAAAAATGATCTAAAAATAAGTTAATATTTTTAGATCTGCTGTCATTTTACCATATAAGATACTATATCTGTCATAATTTTCTCTCAGGATAGCAGAGGGTACATTTTTATATGTAAATTAAGAAAAATGGAGGTAAGAATAAAACAGAAAAGCGATAAGAATGTAATTCTTCGGTCGGTGTGTAAGACATATAGAAATTGGGAAGTTTCAATTCCAGAGAGGTAACTCAATTCCGGCTGACAAATAGACCCGCATTCACTTTCTCACGGTTTAATAATAAATAACGGGGTAATGGACTCGAACGAGTAATAATAAAGAGAGTGCATTTTCTCGGCCATTTTGTCTACAGCGCGTTATGTCGCTAAATTATTCATCATCGCGCCCGGATACGTGTGCGACTCTTGCACCTTCCCCGGGATATCGTCTCATTGCTTTCAGTGCACGTAGGCGCACTCACCTCCCTCTCGCTGCAATTCAACCCCAAAATCCCGACCAGAGCTATATATTTTCCGACTCGCGCCCCATCTCTCTTTCTCTTCATTTCGTTCCTTTTATTCGTCCCGATGTAGCCGCTTGAATTATGCGCTTAACCCGCGAGCCGCGCCGGGTACGTCGCGATTGAAATAGTTGGCGAATTTCACTTGGGATTAGATCGACGCACGCGGGATGAAACGCCGCCGTCTGAGAAAGTCGCTTCGTGCTCTCAGCTCGTCCTTCCCCTCCCATCCACCCCCCTCCACCCCCTCGCCCCGTACTTTTTTATCTCGCTCTTCGTCCAGAGCGCGTTCTCTCTATACTCGCGCACGGGATTCGCAGACAAATGAATAAAACGTATTACGGTGGAAGGGCGGCGCAAAGTTTTACGGGACGGGAGAGACGTGCGTTCATGCAGAAGGTATTGCGCCGAAATGAGCCAGCAGCGCGTTTGACTCTCGCACGTACGGGGGGGGGGGGAAACTCGGTCGGTGAATTTTTGAAATAAAAAAATAAAAAATTAGAGCGGAGAACGGAGATTCGGGGAGAGCGAGAGTTTTCGCCCCGCGCTTATATTCTCTGTTGTCGAGTCTGTATAGTGTATTGCACCGTACCGTGTTCCACGAGCTCGTATTCCCCTCGGGATACAACTTTGCTCGCGGCTTCGAATGCATTTATTTGAATCTTGATACTAAGAATGTATTCGGCCCACCCTCGAGCTCACTTTTTGTGTACAACCGCGCCAAAATATGTCTGTATTTATTTCCCGTGTACATTACTTTGCCGACGCAACCCGAGAATCGTATTCTACCGTTATTTCGCCTCTGCTATCGGGAGAGAGCTCCCGAGACGGCGATACGTCTCCGTCCCCCTTATACATATACCGCAACATTCGCATGAGGATATATACACTGGAGAAGATTGGCATCGAATTATTAAAAAATACATATATTTCGTTTTGTGCTGAGAATAAAATTATATTTTAAAAAGTATTTCATTTCACACGAGAATAAACCGCAATTAAGAAACAAATTTTCTTTCTTTTTTTGCTTATGTAAAAAGTTAATAATATTAAAGTTGAATTACAATATTTGTGAATGAAAAACGATCGCACAGTGTTATCACTACAGATATTTTGCAGAAACGTGTCTATCGAGATGATGTATAGACTATTTTTCGAATGAAATATTTCGGGTGAAATGGTCGAAGGAATTATTAAAGTCGATCTCCCGAATCCTCGTTTGGCAAAACTCTGAAAATTTAATGAAAAGTGTGTTCTTTTTTTTCTCATTTCCCTTCTCAACGTTATAAAACATAACGGGGAGAAGAAGAAATTGCGAGGGTCCGGGATCTGCGAAATTGGAGTAAAACGTCCCATATACGTTTCTGGCGGAGCGAGAACTTTTTGTTTCTTGCCGTGACACTTCGACCGTCCTGGCCGTTCCTCTTCCCACCCTCCCTCCTCTTTTTTTTTCTCTCGCTCGCTCGGTCAACTTTCCGCCATATACCATTTGTCCGTGGTCCGGGGCTAGAGAAGCGGAAAGTCCGCTGGCCCGAATGGACCTTCGAGTTCATGGATGACGCGTGTCTCCGACCGCACATTGTCCAAATCTACTTCGCCCCGTGTTTTCACTTGTACATTTTTACGCTATTACATTTTTTTTCACGAAAGACAATCTTCGAGCACTTTCGAAGCCCAAAAATGATTCAATTTCGATGGAATGCACACTGTCAGGAAAAATTCTTATTTCGAAATAGAATTTTCAGGTATTCCATCAAAAATACGAATTATGAAGAAAAATTGATACTTATTGGAACCAAAAATAATCAATGAAACATATCATTTTTAATTATAAATATAAATTCATGAATTAAAACGTGTGTTAGAACCGGACCATTCATCAAATTTCAAGAATTACATGTTTACGATACACTCCATTCTCCTTAAATTTCCCATATCATTCTCCTCAAACCAGAAAGGCAATGAAAGCGTGTTGAAAACTCGAACCCATTAATATTTGCGCGTGTTTCGTCGTGCATGACGAATTATAGGAAACTATTTCAAAAAGATTATAATTATATTTTTCTTGCTGCAAAATTAATATGAGTGTTATTGTTCCAAGTTTTGATGAATGTTATTGTTCTCAATGATCGAGAGCTTTTTCGAGTTCATAAGAGAACGTAGACTTTTTATAACGATCGCAGTGTGCATGCATGCATGCATACTGGTTTATTGAACATAACGTATGTACTTGCCGACTCGGACACAGGTACATGTTTTCGCGTATAAGGGAAATGTGTCGCGTGAATTACGTTAGCGATATGCAAACACGCGATTCCCAGTCACGCAGCATATCGACGAGCATATTTATGTCTATATACTTCTGTGTACACGAATGCGATATATGACTCACTCGTTGCCCAGAGCGCCAGAGATCGCAACGTAGTGTACTTAAAAAAAAAGGTTTTTAAAATAATTCCCTAACGGTATAATTATTGGGTAATTATTCATCTAAAAACGCATGAATATTTATCTCGAAGGCCTTTTAGTTTTTCATATTACTCCCAGAGAAGAAAATATCACCATTTTATTCCATCGTTTCGGATTATTTACGACAGAAGTTATACATATTTTTCAACGTTCTACTCTCCTTGCGAGATCGTCTCAACAACATTATTTTAATTATTAATTGAAAAGAAAAAAATTATGCTATTTATTGTTTAGGACTTTTGAGACTTGACGGTTTCTATGAAAATCATTATAGGACGTAGAAAGGTAGACTCTTTAAATGTGATATAAAGAGCTCTGCAAAATTTTATCAAGCTTCACTATCTACAAAAGTCAATATATTTTGTTATATAAAAACCACAATATCTTTAACTCTTGTGTGGGGAAGACAAAAAATATGTTTCATTTTTGGGAATAAAAAACTGAATTTCTACATGGTGAAATCTTTTAAAATTAAATATCTGTGTATATGGGTAATTGTAGAAAATTTTTGAAAATTTTCAACGAAATCCTAAGAAATTTTTTTTTAAATAGATTTGGAGATGTGCTGTAATATATAATCGATAAAAGTGAATTACTTTTGTAATTCATACTTTTTTCTATTATTTCCTTGTTAGTTTGTAGCATATCAATTAACAGTTTAAGTACATTTCTTAAAAGAATTATCAATTAGCATCATCGAGCAATTAAAAGTGAAAAAAATTGTGTAAAGCTTACAAATTTGTAACTTTTATTGTAAAAAATTGTATATGAAGTAGATTTGACTGTGATGTAAAAAACTAATTGACATATATCTGTTATGAAAATTTTCCTTACTTTGTTTTCTGGGAAACGTATAAAGAATTTAGCCACTCATCACCGTTTATCAATAAGTCATGTATCAATTTAAAGAAAATCGCGATAATTATTTTAAAAATGTATAAAAGTAAGCAATATATGAAGCGAATAATAAATAATTTTGAAGAATTCCTCCAACTTTCACGGATGCAAAAATTTTTATCGTTTCTTCAACACACTCCCGATTAGTAAATTTCGCTTTTCTTGACCCGAACGTGTCGTGGCCTCGTTTTCTTGCGCACAGCAGCCCGGCCATTTTGCAATCCGATAAAATGTCTGGCATCCGAATCGGCGGTAAAAAAAAATTCGAACGAGGGTAGCCGACGCGGAAGGGGAGGCTGCGAAGGGGAAGTGGCGCACACGCTGAGAGCTTTTTCACACTCACGTGCACTTGATACTCACACGAAGGGGCGAGAGCACACGCACGGGGCAAAAGTATCGGCTCTAGGTTATATTCCGTTCTCACTGGGCACAAGTTCGCGCGCGCTTTCCTGATTTAACGCGTTATTTTATTAGAAATCTATAAAAGCGATCGAGATTACGCGAGGAAAGGTTTATGGCCATCCAGCGAACCACAAACCGAGAGAGCCTCGAAACGCTCGCTCCTTTTTTTTCTCTCTCTCTCACTCTCTCCCCCGCACTTTTTTGTCTCCCTCTTCTGCTCAGCCTCGGATCATGTTGACTCTATCCTCTGCGGGAAACTCGCTGATGCGCCGCTACTGCGGTCCACCTGCGCTTTCAAAAATCTCGTTTGTTTTTGTTTTACCATCGCCCTGAAATCTCTCTATCTCTCGGTCTATCTCGATGCGTACACATTTTATAAGCACTCGGAATAGCTCAAGCTTTTTTCTCCTCCCCGGCCTCGCCTTCGCTTTTGCATTAATCGTTGCGTTCAGCGGCGCGCAACTTTTCTCCCGAGCTCTGAGAACCTCCATTTTTTCTGAAGCTCGCGACCATGAATTTTTTCGCTTTCAGATTTTCATGGATTTCATCTAAATTTTAGCGCTTCGTCCCAGCATTTGGGGAGCGAAATCGTATTCAGGATTGCTTTTTTTTCTTCCTTTACTTTTTTCTGTTTATTATTTTCGTACACGGATTGGTAGTTTCAATTAAATATTTTTATCGAGAAAAGATACGGAGGGAGGTTTTTTTAAAAAAGGTCGTTCTTGATTAATTTTTTTCACGCGAATCAATAACACACGGTTGCACAAAAAAGTTACGGGCATGCATTTTCAATCGGACAGATAACCTACATTAGTATGTATTTTTGTCCATTGTCCAAATCTTATGAAGGATTTTTATAAAATATTTTTTTTATCTGAAGCACAACTGAAGATTTGACAGTCGATAAAAACTACTCAGATCCTCCGTACACATTCAGTAGGTCAAAAAAAAAACACGAAAATAGGAGCTACATAAATTGGTACAGATTAAATACTTAATTTTCATATAAATTCTTAATTATTAACTTTTTTTGGAGTTTGGAAAATATTTCTTAATTTTTTTTATAAAAAGTGGTCTGGATCAAATCTTTCACTTCTGCATGTATATATACTTTTTGACCCAATGAACCAAATCATGCGCATAAGTTTTCACGATTCCGATTTTTTATTGATTAATTCCATTTATATTTATTTTTCCATAGTATGCATAATATTTTTATAATATTTTATGTAGTATTTAATATAATATTTATCATCGAAATGTATTTTTATACGAAAAAAAAAATTAATGAATCTTTTGTCATTTTCTTTTTATATCTGTCATCGAAGGGTTCGATCAATGCAAGCTCGTAAGAATTCGCGAAGGCGTGAAAACGAGAACGAAGAAAATGAAAGTGTGCTTGCCTGTTTATTTACAGAAGATTATTAAAATGTATCCACGCTAACGATCCTCGAGATTTTTTTTACGAGCGGAGATATAAGTTTTACAATATCGTGTCTTTTCGCCCTCTCGCAGTGTCTCGCGAGCTTTTCTTTCCCAACATTCTCTCGCGGTTCCTCGCCGGTATAAGCCGCACCCGACACCAATGCATCCGCCAATCTTGGATATTAAAACACTGCAAAACAATCGCGCTCGCGGACTGAATAGCAGTCGAGGGGGAGGAGAGAAAAATAAAAGACGAGGGGGAGGAAAGGGCACAGACAAGGAAGTTTCGCTCCGTTCGTGCGAACTTGTACATCGTTCTCGCAGATATCGTACATATTTATTCTCTCCTATACATAAATTTATACAAGCATATCCCGTGTATATCTTTTTTTTTAAAATTACAAAAAAATTGCAACCCCGTGAAAATATTAAACATATATTTTTCATGCTTGATTTTTCGCTATATTTTCTGAACGGATATTTTCAGCGTGCTCGATTTTTCTCCGTAAATGAATTTTTTAACGAATACTTTTTATGGAATATAAAAACAATATATACGACCTACGTAAAATTTGGATGTGAACGAATTAAATTAAGAACGAAATTGAGAGAAAAAAAAGCAATTGATGGGAGTACCTGCAAGATTAATTCCCGGAAAGGAAAAAAAGATGACAAACATTTTTTCGTGTCGTGAAAAAAAAAAAGAGAGAATAGGATGGTGAACTCGTCTTGTATTGTGTCGTATATGCGAACTATCCCCCTGGGTACATACACCATCTTAGCTACAACGAAAAAATGTATAAAAATGAGGGTAAACAAAGGAGAGAAGAAAGAGCGTCGGTGTACAGAGAGAAAAGAAATAAGGTGGAAGGGGAGGAAGGGAGAAAAAAAAACAGAGCGAGGTTGGAAGCCTGCGGGTTAAGTAGGGAGCTTCTCGACCCTTGTATCTCGGAGAATGTGGAAGAACGGGCAAAGTTTGGCAAACTTTGTACCAGGAGGGGCGAGCCGGCGAGCGTCGAACCTGCGAGAGCGCGCGGACTCTGTGTGCTCGTCGAGGGGAGTATTCCGAACGCTTTCGGCCCTTTATGCGCCTTCGTGCCTTTTCTCCTTCCGTGCCCTATATATTTCTTATCTCTCGTACACTCTTTACATCTGTCCATACTTTTTCGCCTCTGCTTTTCTCTCTCTCTCTCTTTCTCTCTCTCCCCGCATTTATTTCCTCTCTTCATTTTTCTCTCTTTCTTATCTTTTCTGCCATTTCCTACCCCTCATCCTGTGCTTCGATTCTCAGTCGGGATTCTCCTCGCGATCGTACTATTTTTTAGGACCCGGTCACGAATCTCTTCCGGGCTCGGTGACGAGACGGCCAAACGAATTTTCTTAGATTTATATTTAAAATTATTTTATTTAAAAAACAAACAGAGATATTCGTAATAAAATCTAAATACATCCGAGAGATCATTTTTATTCTTAAGTCATTTTCCGGGAATTTTTAGATCATGCTGAAAAAGAAAAAAAATGTTTGGTCTCGGAATTGCCGTACAAGCACGCGTATCGCGCTCGAACTTGTAAAAAGCTCGTCGCGCAAGGGTTGACTCTTTTATTTGAGGCGAGAGTATCAACAGGTATTGACTGACTGGTTCTTTTTTCGCGTCGGTTCGCCCTCCTTTCGTTATTCCTCTTCGCTTTCTTCCGTGCGCGCGCGTGCACAAACAAATGAAAAAAGAAAAAAAAACGAAAGAAAGAAAGTGCGGCTCTCACGGCCTGGTCTCGTTTTTTACCCTTTCTTCGGGGCCTCGGCCATCAGACGCGGGTTTTTCTCGCCCGCAACCCTTCGCACTCCCCGATCTTCAACTCGTGTCTCATCACTCAAGACCGAGCCTCGAGATTTTCCATTTTCCCTCGTATAACTCGAGAAGCTCGGGCTGACACACACCTTGCTCGTGTGCATGTGCGTGTGCGCGCATAAAAGAGCCAGGCCCTTCGATCGCCTCATCTTCTCTCGCCTCATCTCACTCTTCTTGTCACAAGACTCTTTAGAAATTAACGACGACCTCTAGCGTCGGAGATTATTGATCCCCCTCCCTTTTGCTCTCTCTCTCTCTCTCTCTCTCTCTCTCTCTCTCTCTCTCTCTCTCTCTCTCTCTCTCCTCCTCGTCTCGCGGAGTTTATTGAAACTTACTCGGGCATATGTGCCCTGTCGTCGAGCCCTCCGATTTTTCACGCTCATCTTACACAAATATTCCTTTTTTTCCCAGTATCATTCATTTCACGTTTCATCGAGCTCATTTTTTTCATCGTTCTCAACACACCCTTGACAGCGATTCGATTATTGTAGAACTCGAGTAAAGATTTTATAAAACAAATTATGCGTTTTGAATAAGGGTATGAGTATGGATTTTGCGATGAATTATCAAAAATTTGTGACTATTATTTATATATATATATATAATATATTGTTGGATAAAAGGGCGGATGTCGCGAGCGCCGGAGCGCGTCGCGTTTTATCCGCGCTCGATGTTCTGCGGCTACGGTTTAACGTGCGGACGACGAACAAGGGTAACCATCCACGAGAGTAGGCCAACTCTCCACCCCTTTCTCGTCTTTCCACTTTCCCTCTTTTCCTCGTTTTCTCTTTGTTTTCGTTTTTTTTTCTTCTCCCTCTCTCTCCCTCTGTCTATTTTTTTTTTCATTCCAAGGAACGTTGCCTCGTGCCCCGTTTCCACCCTCTCCAGTCACCGTTCTATTCTCGAGACTCTCTCGCGTTGGCGCCTCGCACCTTTATCGTCCCTTCTTCTTTTATCGCCCGTCGTTCCCTGAATTTCTCGGTCGGCAAACCCTTCTTTTTCTCCCTTTTTCTTTCTTTCGTGCACTCTTTTCCCTCTCCCTTTTTTTTTCTTCTTTCACTCTCTTTTCACTATTATCTCGCGTTCTTTCTCCTCTCCCCCCCCGTCCCATTGAAACTCGACGGGGAGATGAAGAAGCCGGCGGGGTAGCAGTGAATATTAATTTTCTCGATAAAATTGAAACCCGCCGGGGGAGATGCTTCCGGTAGGTTGTATCATTCGCCGCGCGTCTCTCGCTCGCTCGAAAGCTCTCGAGTTGATAGGCACACGAGACACGGTTGACTTGGGCCTCGTGAAAGCAGCATCCTATTACGGTGGCTAAAAACGAAGGAGTGAGCAGCTTCCTTGTGTCCAGAAGCTTTATACTTTCCTCGTAAGATGCTTAAATGCCAACTCGCGGAGGCGCTTTGATGGCAATCCTCCGCGGATATTTACATCGGGAAACAATATGTATATTGGCACGATGGAGAATAAATTACTTGGGAGTCTATTAAAAATTCTCTGATGAGAATATTAGATGAAGCAATAAAATATGATCTCAAAGGTTATCGGCTGCAAAAGTGTTACGCTAAGGGATACTAAAAAATTGATTGAAAATATGTTGAGGGAAATCATTTTAAAAACTCCTTATGAAGATAATGATACATAAAATAATAATGTAGAGTGTATAAAAAGTATAAACAAAAGCTTTTAAATATTTTAGTATACTAAAATACATAATTATCATATGTATGTAATTATGGACGATACAAATTATAATGATGATAATAAATAACAATCAGGAAATACACAAGTGGATGAAAAACGTTGAAAATTTTGAGCAAAAAGTGATGAAAGCAATCGCTGAAAAGCTGAATTATCCTATATTTGTTGTCAAATGGAGTTTCAACACCCAGATGCAAAATTATCCGAGAATTGTGATACGAGCAGGAGAGAATTACGCTCGAAAGCTTATTTCAAATCTGTTAGGCGTGCACACACGTTACAATGCTCGAAAGCAGAAAATGATACTGAGGCTGGTCTATCTCTAGGCTAGAGGGTCGAAAAGCTTGATACTCGAGATGTAGATATAGATATGGAGTTTGAGAGAGAGAGAAAGAGGGAGGGAGGGAGGGAGACGGCACATAACCGGGTAATCCGACGGATTATTCTCTCTGATCCCAACTCAAATATGTGTTCAACGAGAGTGGCTAGCGCGCAGCCTGATTCGTCCTGAATTCTCGCTCGTCTCTCGTTCCTGGATTTCCTGAGCGGCGCGAGAATAGCCGGGAGGAAGCGGCGAGGCGAGCCCGCGTGGCTATTCGATGCCCACAACCTAAGTTGCAATTAAATCATATGCACACGCCTAGCACACCACGTTATCGAGAATTATCGCGATTCCTTCAAACTTATACGTAACTTTATTTTATCGTTCTTAAAACCGAGAATTTACAACGCTCGCTTCAAAATCGTATATCACAGTGTTATAAATTTTCATGAAAATATTCACGAGGTAGAAGAGGGTCGGGTTAGTGGAATCATGAGCAAATTGAGCAATCGACGTGTTTCAAAAACTATGACAGGTGATGCTTAAAATGGCGAAAAGAGAGAATCGAGGGAAGGAAAAAACATCGTATTGCCACTGAATATGCATTTTGTCAATTTTTTTTTTTCATAAAAACGTAAAAAATAAAAGGCCTTGACTTTTTTCGTGAATAATCCGAATGAAAGCGGTCGTCTATTTATTAGTTCGCAGAGGGAATTTCATACAAACGATTATTATAGTATGTTTTATCATATTGTGACAACCAAACATCATAGCATGTCAGATCATTTTTATAATCAAAATTATTTTTACGTTCTGGGTTATAATTAGCAAATTATTGGATTTTTAAATAAAATTTCGATGAAAGTTTCATCGACGAGTAAAGTCAGCTGACGAATTTCGCCGAATCAGCGTGGGACTGTGATTGAGCTCGAGGCAAGCCTCTTCAAAAATCTTGATAATCAGTCGACTGAGGAGACTGAAAAGATAAACCAAATTGGCTCCAACCAGGGGCGAGGACTTTTACCAAGAGGAAAATTTATCAAATTTTCATAGATTATACTTCAAATTTGTCAATACAAAAGTATACGTTATTTTAAAACAAAATGATATAAATAATTTTGAACTGTATTACGTATCGAACGCTGTAGGTATAGCAAAATATATTCTGATACGCTCATTTCAAAATAATTTCATTTTTCATAAGATTCATCAATTTTTTTTTCTACAAGAGATCTCTGTGTCCTGGAAATTTGTCTAGCAAAAAATCTTGCTCGCCGTTGCGCATGTACATCATTTTTTAATCCCTCCAAGTTTCACGCAGATCCGGAAGCAATCTGTCAAAAGCGCGTATTTTATTTTCGGAAAAGAGTGTGTTCTGCGCGGAGCTAAGTCAGCGAATCTCCGGGAACGGCGAAACGAGCCGGGGAAAAGAATAGACCGTCGGGACTTGGGTATCTGAAAAACGCGATACACGTTCTATCAATCAATCGGAAGCTATCGGTAGATCACGATACAGGATCGAATTATAGCCGAGCGCGTTGTGACATTTGGATGGTAGAGGCTTTTCGAACGGTTCGAATTTTGCCTCCCCCTCGAGCAGCGTTCGGCGACGACGAAGGAGAGAGAAAAAAAATGTAGCGGCGGGGAGAGGCGTGCAGAAATCCCGAGGATGAGGAACGACGCTCGTGAGACGCGCTTGACAGATTCGAGCGTTTCACTCTCGCGAGAGAGAAACGCGAGTGGCAGGGATCGATAGCAGTCTGCTGTACCTTTCGCAATTCTGCGTTCCCATCTCGCTTTCTCCGCTTCTTTCTTTCCCTCCTTTATACCTTTTTCCCCTCTTCCTCTCCCGCTTGCTTCTCCCTTTCTCTCCCTCTCTCTCTCTTTCTTTCTTTCCGGCTAGCCGTCGCCTTGCTCGCCGTCGGCGTCCTGGAACATTCTTTATCCCGAGTCTTCCATCATGTCCGCGAAGCCAGAGGCTCGTTATAATAATGCATCCATCCATCTGCGGTATTTCCTTTCCAGAGCTTCCATCAGGGCTCTTGTCCCTCTTCCCGTCACTTTCTCGCATCCCGTGGCCTCGCGCTCAACCCTGTGTGTCCTATATACTCACGCCTCCCGAAAACACGAGCCCTCGATGCATTATCTTCCACCCGAATCTCCGGCGCTGCTGCGACGTCTCGATACAAAACTCGTATCGTTATATTCCACCCCCTCGTTCGCCTTATTCCACCACATTCCGTAACGTTCTTTTGTTGATTCCGATACCTCCCTTTCCACCCTTCAAGATATTATTCCCAGAGACAAGCCAACGCTCCAACAACTCTCATGTACCTCCCCCTCAAAAAAATATCGAGAAAATGTATATTCTAGGCACACCGCGTTTCAGGCTTAGATCGAACTCATTCCTCGCGATAATTATTGTGCTCTATTTTTTTTCTTTAATTTCAGATATGTTTTTTAATATTTACTTTGAAAATATTTTATTTAGATAAATATCTTAACAGTTAAACACCTTTCAATGGTTGAAAGATGTATACACAGAGAGAATTTTATTGTAAAAATTACTATGTTCTTTCGTAACGTGGGACCATGTTGCCAGAAACAGTAAACTGATTGATATAGTCAACTGATAAAAATACGAAAATCTTGTTAATTTTTACTGTTGACCATAATAAATTTCCTATACCTTTCGCAGGTATAGCGCCATATATAGTAAAAATAAAAAATTTTGCAACATGCTCCCACTGAGCTATTGGACATAGTAAAATTGAACTCAAGTCCACCGCAAATTTTACGATAATATTCTCTCCGTGTACTTTTCGATATAATTTGATTATTAAAATTTTTTTTAATCAATCATTTTTCTTATTAACATTCAATCAGTTATAGTGTTAAAAGTCTGTTCAATATTATTGGGACAAGTTCAAGTTTGCTGTTTAGGTATTACGGGGTCTGTACTTGAAATATATAGAAATATATGAGATGATTTTTGGGTCACTAGATATCAGACAATTTTAAATGTCAATATTTAATACAACTATTGAGATATTTATCTCACATGGATATAATAATTTATTTCAAGTTAGTTACCATAATTATTGATGAAATCTTTTTTTATCAAGTTCGAATGAATTACTAAAAATAGTACTTCTCGTTTAGATTTTTTTCGAGTGAATTTTTTTTTTTCGAGGCAATTTTTTTTTATAATCGAGGAAGAAATATTCTTTGCGACCGAATTTCCTCGTTGCGGTGCGGAAAACAATAACACCTGGGGTCTGGACACTCGGCGAAATTACATTCACGTAGATGGAGGGTGGAATGGGCGCGAGTTTTGAAATGAAAGAGGAATAAGGGAGGAGAAACCGGCCAATCTCTCATTCTCCCTCGTCCGAGTTCTCTGGACGTTTTCTCGCTCCGTACAGCCGCACAGGAAAGATCGGACGTCCAGGGGGAGGGAAGCCGAGCCGGTCGAGACCGGAATAGTAGCCGACAAGTAGAAGTTATGCCATTATTTAGCGTTTCAATGGCCGATAAGAGAAATCGCCGCTGTTTCGGACACACATTGTTCTCTCTCGTATACACAAAACGTCGAAACGAGTAAGTAGGCGCAGCTCGGATGTTCTCGCCACTTGGAACGCTCCCCTCATTCTCTGCCTCTGAACGATTCGCTTTTTCAAATATTTCTGCATTACTGAAAAGAGTTTAAAAGTACTCTAAAAAAAAACTGACAAAACAGCTTATACGAACAAAAAAAACTATCCGAAGAATCAAAGTGTAAAAATATGTAGGAAAAAAATATGAAATGGCCAAATAAAAAAGCTTTAAACGAAACGAAGTTTTAATACTGATTTTATCTCGAAAAGTCGAATGGCCAAAAAATGCAATTACAAAAAGCTGGATTACAAGAGTTGAATTAAAAGAGTATCAAAAAATTTCGAAAAAATTCGGCGAAGAGCAGAAGAAAATAAAAAAAAAGTAATGGGCAAAAGAGCTGCGCGTGGACAATCGTGAAGATTCGACTAGCTTGATGCTCTTTTAGTGATAAAAAAGTTCTCAAAAATGTGTAAAAAAAAGCAGATCAGTTTATGAGATATATTTGAAAGTAAAAAAATTAAATAAAAACATATCCGACTTGAAAATGCAGCGATGAAAAAAAAGCTGCGACGATGTGAAGGGGATGCTTTCGATAATGCTCGAAAGCTGCTCGTCGGCGGCTGTAAACAGCCCTGGGGGTGAGAAATATGGAAGCGAAAGAGTAAATCTTTCGCGAGCATTTAACGGGGAAGAGAATTATTTATGCAGCGGGTTGTGTGCGCGTGTCGGTGACGTACACGCGGTAAAGTCGGGCGAACTCTCGACGGGAGCGCGCGCGCATCCAGTGGCTTGACCAGCGATATATTATAGTTTAAAACTTCATCACCGCCGGCACAAAGCTCCGATGCGAGCGCATTTGTGCCGATCTCTCGTCGGAAATGCAGCTTCGCCGTCCGATTACCGAATTTCCCTCAACCGTTATATATTCGTCCCTTCCCGCTCCGACTCTCATCCCGTCCCGTCGGCTCTCATTATTTTTTTTTCTCACAATCCCCCGCGTCGATTCGCACTCCCTCTCTATTTTCCCTACCGCGTCGAATACCTCGCTTCGTTCCGGGTTCTCTTCTATCCGCATATTTCCTCCGGCATCCTTTTATTCCCATCAAAAAACATCCCGCCTCCGATATTTATACAACGATCGAAATTCCGATTTTTTTTTCACCCTTATTCGTACGTATCAGCCGCGTACGCAGACGCATTACGCACGCTCGTTTGCACCGAATTAATTTATGGATGCGCGTCTGTGCGCGTATTTAAATAAACGGGGAACATCCGAGCTATCGGAAATAAACGCCGGGCGCTCGAATCAAGGATTCTTTTATTTTCGGTGAAAGATATACAGACGTTATTTTTTTTTTTGTTTTTTTCGATGAGGATATAGACACACGTGCGCGGATTTATATTTTTCAGTTAGAAAATGTACACACGAGAGCCCACCGTACGATTTTTAATTAAAGCTCTCGCTTCTTTCCGGCATCATTTTCCTCGCGAGATATAAATCGGATTATCGGGCTCGCGGGGCTGTGTTTGGCCCCGTGTTTGTCGATGCAAACTATGGAAAATTGGTCGAGCGTTCGCATTATTATTTGGTCAACTCACATTCGGAGTATTGGACGCTCGCCGAATAGTGGTTACGGTATCGATGATTATACCGGTGAAATTACCGCATCGAAATGAGTTACGTCACAATGGGGGATAATCATCAATATTCGAGCTCCATTCGTATATAGGCGCATCGAGCCTCGGCCTCTCCACCCTCTCCTTTTTTTCACCAACCAACCCCAACCGACCAAACCTTTGGATATCTAAATGTATAACCTGCTGACTCCCCTATTCGTGTCCGATTTCAATAAACTCGATGTTGTTAATGCTGCTATTGCTCATTACAATTGTTTCAACGAATTCCCTGTCCGGCTACATTAACGAACTTTGATATTCCATCATTTTTACTGCTTAATAGCATACGTTCCCGATCGAAAATGATACGCGCTCAACTAATGGGGGGTTTTTTTTTCAATCAACATGAGCGTTGATACGTATTTCTTGTAGGTTTATTTAATATTTGAAATTTATTAAACTTAACATTTATATGGCTTCAAAGATCCATTTAATTACGTTGTTATTTTCATGCGTCTCGTATATTTTACTCGTTTATTTAATTATTCTTTTTCAATATATTTTGTTCCACGAGGATAAATGAGGAAAATTAAATATTGTTTTTCAGAAACGGAAGAACAACGAAAATATATACAAAAGTTGGTCGATTTGTGAAAGAGGACAGGAATAAATTTGGTGTGCGGGAAAAATTGGGCGTGTAGAGGGATGAGTCGGAAAATAAGCATCTGAGGTATTTCCATTTCGTAATCAAGATAATATTTTGGGTGGGTACTTTCTATTCTTCGCGAATATTTTTTCAAGATAAGAACCCCAAAAATCGACGTTACAGGCCCGAGGCCTTTCCGACAATATAGGACGAAAATTCGGTAAATAATATCGCTGTTGTTAAGCGGATCGACTCTGTATAGTATATAAATTCCTCAAAATCATTTTTCATCATTGAAATAATTTAGGCAAGGTGTGCGGCGATGAGAAACGAGAGAAAAAAAATTAAAAAACTTAAAAAGAAAATAAGACATATAAGAAAAATTCGAAGAAGGAACATAGTCAGATTTGTTAAATCGTTTGAGACTGAATTTCTTGAGAGTTTGCACAGATTTTTTTTTTCATGTCATAATAAAATGTAAGTAAATAAATTATGAATTCTCAAGAATATTTAATTAATCGTTAACAATCGTTGTTTTTTAAACCATTCA
Organism: Cremastinae sp. A BG-2022a; assembly: GCA_030522545.1. Taxonomy (NCBI): domain Eukaryota; kingdom Metazoa; phylum Arthropoda; class Insecta; order Hymenoptera; family Ichneumonidae; species Cremastinae sp. A BG-2022a. The sequence continues at coordinate 48,729 of JAPYYW010000012.1, read as the reverse complement.
CAGTATGGGTCCATGTTAAAAGTATAGCAGTAAAAAAAATTAATATCTCGATTATAATACGTTGGGCCTCTTTAAATATTGTATACATTTTAACATGATGGTAAAAAAGGTATATGTAAATTTTGATAAAATTCTGTCTAAAAAATGTCAAGTATCTTATGATTTAGCATTTATTAGTTTAAATCTACATTTGAACTTTAGTATAGACTTAAAAATGTTTTTGATCTTCCTCGACGTGACTCAAAATTTATTCGATAATAGAGTGGAAGTGAAAGTACGATGCTCGATCGGTTATTGGAAAAGCGGAAAAGCGACGAGAAAGTTTCAAAATAACACCGAAAGTTGGGTTTTTTAATTGAAGGAAAACAGGCAAGAGCTTCTTAATCATCGGAAAAATATTTTTTCAATTACTCATTCGTAAAAGTATCGACTAATCGTTCACCTTCTCAAAGTATTTTATAAAAATCAATATAGTGACAAAGTTTCACACGCTATACGAGACAAAATTTCACGCGATTAAACGGTTGCCCATTGAGGTAGTTCTATATAAAGTTTTTATTTCAATTTATCTCCATATTATGTGGTTCTTGAGCTTATTAAGTTTACTAAGAAAAAAGTTATTGCAAATTGTTTCAAGAACAACATATTCGAAATGCAAGATTATCTAAAGTGACTTGTACTTGCTACGTATGTATGAAAATCAAAATAATCATAATTTTAGGATTAAAAAAAAACTTGAGGAAGCTTCTTTGAAGTACAATAAAGAGCTATACTAAATTTTCAGAAGGTTCACCATCTAGATTTCAAGATATTTAGGATTAAAAATCGCAATATTTATAACACGGGCTCTTATGGGAGATCACTGAAAATAGGGATTTTTAACAATAAATATCTCAATTTTAACGTGATAAAACTTCTTAAAATGTGGTATACGCATATGCGTAACATATCAAAGAATAACTGTATATACCAATTTAAAAAAAAATCCTAAATAATCGATAAAACTATAGAACTACCTCAATATCATTGTTTTTGATCCAAGAGCATATTTTTGTTCTCCAGAGTATTCCAAAAAAAGAATAAATAGTAATTTCACAAGGTCGTGCAGAAAAAATAGTGAAAAAAGGGTATATTTCTGTTTAGACGGTTTGTCATTCACTGGAACGGTTTTTCCGAGCTTCGTCACACTTAACTTTTGCTTTGGGAGCGACGAGCGGAGCTGGGGGGGAGGTCGTCGGTGACCGCATATTCGCGACGAGTAAACTTGGAAAGCAGCGTGCAAACACGTTATAAGGGAGAATTGGCATGGAAAGTTGATATCGGTGGTAGTGTGTCTAGTCCGCAGTGGCGTATAAATCCGTGGTATAGGTCAGTCGTGAAACGCGAAGAGCCATACGTGGACGTATGCACGTGCTGCGAGAAAAGCGATTACGGAGCTCGAAAGCGAGAGTACTTGGGCAAACAATACATGTGCGGAGAAAAGTTTGCGATGAGCGAGGGCCAGATAAGGGTCGCAGAAAGGAGGGGCCTAGCTCGCGGGCTCAAACTAGCGGAGGTTATTGTCGGTGTTTCTCGTCAAGTTTCTCTCTCACGCCAGTCGATAAATCGGCGACGCTAAATCCACCGTGAGAATACTTCAATATTGTCAATATTTATTGGAATAAAAGAATAACACAAATGTCTCTATTTCTCAAAATGTCATTTTTGGACTATTCGCTTTTGGCCTGTTCCCTTTTCTTTCATATATTTTCAAGTTTACGTATATAAATCTGTTAAAATTATATAAAAAATCGATGAATTTTTGTTGACTTTAAATATTTTACTAATGTAAACGGGTTGATTAATGTGTAATAAAAGTACATGAATTTATTGATGTTTATGTACTAAACATTTTGATGCTATTTTTCGCAATTTCAATTCCTTTTTTATTCTTCTTTCATCGTCATTTAATCATACACTGATTTAAATATAACGAAACACTCAATCAATCCCAAATTCTTTTTCATTTTCCATTCATTGATTTTCAAAACAACCAAGGATTTAATTGAACAAAGAGAACTTGTAAAACAATATTCTACTTTTATACAAATGAATATTCAGGTCTTGCAAACATTCAATTAGTTCAATTTGAATATATTAATGGTGAATAAGTATCTACTTGATATAGACATTATTTTCTTATAGTGTACCATTCTTATATAAAAATATGAAAAATATGATATTGGCCAGGACCTAAAAATACACAAAATCCAATTTTAAATAAAATCGGTATACTTCGTAATCGGGAATTCGATTGTAAATTCCTCTCAGTGTGCATGCTTTTTCTTGCACGAGGACACAAACAACCGCGTGCATATATATATGTATAAGAACGTGAGTATCGGAAACGAAAAGCCGAACAACCGGTCAGGGAGGCTGGGAAGCTCGTCGTCGTACATTCGCGATAATACGCGTCCTCGCAACTTATTCCGAAATGGAGAGGAGCCTCGCTCGAGTTCGGGCTCTGTTTCGGTATTCCCGGCAGTGGGCGCGCGGAAAACAGGGATAAACTTTGGAGGGAAAAAGGACGGAGTTTGTACTCTCGAAGGGGGTGTAGGATAAGAGAAATAAGGGCTGGAAATAACTCGGTAGGTATATATAGGTGAACAAAAAGGAGCGAGCTAGAGGCAGACGATTTACAGGATTCATCCGTCCGTGACGAGGCGCCGGGCTTAAATAATAGATTTTTAATCCGGGCCTACGAGGAAAAATGAGCGGGGGCTCCGGGCGCGGCGAGGCTCTGCCATTCGTCTCCGGGAATTCGGTCGCGGAGGAGACCCGCCGCCGCTCGTTCCACAGCGCCGGGAGGTCCGCTCCGCGGGGACTCGTGCAGGGATGCCTCTCTTCGAAATCACGAGCTCCCTGATGCTCCGGGAAAAGAAATCGTTATGCCGGCAATGTATACACGATACGCGTATGAGAATAAGACATCCTGCGTATATTGCCACGTCACGCGATAGAAAACACGCCGACGAGCGGAAAAGATGCGCCGACGCTCCTCCGGGCTGTAACTCTAACTCGGCTCTAACTTTTTCGACCATTGCCAAAACCGAGTCTCGATCCACTTTTTCCTCCCTTTCTTCATCCCTTCTCTCTCTCTCTCTCTCTTTCTCGGTTATTCTCCTCACCGTCTTTTATCCCTCGAAGGAGAGTGACATACGGTACGTCGGTCGCCAAGAAATTTAACGGAGACCGAAACCGGAGAGAGCTAAGAGAGGCGATTCCAACAGACTTACGAGCTCGCGAGATAACCGGCCGGGGGGAGGTGTAGGGCGATGGCGACAAAAAATGAAGGAGCGAGCGAGCAAGAGAGAAAAAAATACACGAGAAGAGGATAAGTATATAGTATATATGCATGGAGAAAAAGCAGGGAGACGGAGATGTGAATGGGGATATATATATAAAAGGGGAAGAGAGAAAATCGGCTGTAGTATACACTCTGGCGCGCTCTTATATTTTCGCACACGCTCGATTTTACCCGTCGGCCATGCCCGACCGGACTGCGAAAGTACGAGGCTACCCAGAGGCACCGCGTTGCGGTTTCAAAAGGTCGTTCCCGAGGACGACGTCGACGACGTCTGGGGAACGGGGACGCTTCGTTCCTCGCAGCGGGCGCGAAAGATATATAGGGCTGGAATATGTATACGCTCCGCGTCGTCCGTCGGACTCCGAGACATCGGTTTGTTGAGCACCGCTGCCTCGACCGCAAACCGTTTCGGCCTCCCGGAGCGCTCGAGTGTTTTCGTCTGTTTTACCCTTCGCGCACTTCCCCCTTCCCCCTGCCCCCCCCCGCCCCTTCCATCGGGATTCTCGTGTTCTCGTTCCACTTCCAGTAGGTGATGGCTAGACACGCCGGGACTCCAACACTTTTTTTTTTATTCGTTCTTCCAATTTAGTTAGGAAGTATTTGCGGTTTTAATTGTGCGTGACTTACTCTACATCATGCGTATCAAGATGCATTTAAAAATATTTTAAGACGATGCTGCAGATCCCAGACACTTGTAAAACGCGATTGGTTCAAACTTCTTTAATTCTTTGTCAATAAGAATAATATTTGTTTAGCCCGTTTGTTTAGGTTAGTGGCAAAAATGGGCTGATCTTTGGATTTTTATGAAATATCAATAATTTGAATGTTTGAGCGAATCGCGTTTCGTGTCACGTGGTACATCTACGATATCACCTTAAATAATCAAATTTCGAATCTTGACTATATAGGGAATTGAAAGAGGTGTGTCGCGACGATATAAACATTTGTTATTATTTTAAAGCGATATTAAATTTTATTTTTTGACTTTTCAATTTCATTTAGAAACTTTTAATTTTTAACTTCATTTAATATAAACAATTTTTTTACGTAATATGTTTAGAAAATTTTTATCAGTTGAACACTTGTTCTATTCCTTAATAAATATACTCTTTTAGGGAGGTGGTATACGTATATTGTTAAACGATATATACTTTGGCTTATTTCTTAATAAAAAGTAGATGAACGATTTTTGGGATTTATCCTATTAAATATTATACATTTTAAAACATAAATGATTAATGCAAATAATCAAAAAATAATTTGTATTTTTTAGTAATTATTTCGGTGACTATATGTATTGTTGATTATATAACTGAACCTCGCTCTGTTATAAACAAAGGCAGACATTTTATGAAATTTTACTTTAAGTTGTTTTTTGTTTCAATTAATAAAAGTTACAATTTCATCGATTTATCATGAAAAACTTGAAAAACTCACATTTGCTAGGAACAATGTCTCCAATTATCTGCTTTAATTAAATCACGTAAATTGATTTCACCGATTTCCAATTAAGATTTTATTTTACAACGAAACAAATGAGTTTCATTTGCTTGTGTTTATTTTCTTTTTCTTATTACTGTATCGCGTAAGTCATGTCCAGCGGCATTTAACCAAGGCGGAGAAAATAAATACCATCCATCCATCGTTCTCCCTTTCCTCGTTTATTCTATGCTTCCTGCTCTTATCATGATAATAATTTCCACGAATAATGTTATCACTTCTAATTATATAAACAATGGCTATTGTTATACTATTGTCACAATAACAAATTGTTACAATAACAATAATGTTTATTGTTACAACATTGTTACCATTGCTAATGATTGTCAAACAATGCTTATTATTTAACAATATGCTACATTGAAAAACTATACTCAAACTGACAATTGATTTAACTGTTAACAGCAGCAAAAATATATTTGTAAAATCACATCAATTTCATCGATTTATCATGAAAAAAAACTTGAAAAGGACAGATTATTCATGAACTATGTGTCTGATATGTATAATTTCGCCTGAATTATATCACGCAATTTGATTTGATTTTCAATCAAGATATTATTTAACAATGAAACAAATGAGTTTCATTTGGCTCTGTTTAGTTCGTTTTTCTTGTAACTGTATAACGTAAGTCATGTCCAGCGGCATTTAACCAAGGTAGAGAAAATAAATCCCATCCATCCATCGTTCTCGCGGCCTATCGGTCACTCTCTTTCCCTTTCCTCGTTCATTCTGTGCCTCATCCCTGGGCTCGTATCGGACGGCGGGGCTCACGGTGGAATGGCTCGGCGAGCTCGCGTCGGCGGCCAGGGGGTGAGCGCGCCCCGGCGACGGGGGGAGCAGGGAAAGGCTCGGAAGGGGATGATATAGAGCGAGAGATGAGGCATCGAGCGAGAGAACTCGCAAGGGCGCGCGAGGGAACGAAACGAGATATATCGGGCCGGGAGGAGCAGATCGAACGCGAGGAGGATCGGCGTGAAATACACGGCTCGATACGCCCGACGCTTCCCCGGAATAGCGAGAACCCCGCGCGCGCTTTGTCGCGGTCAACCCCAAACTCGGCCGCGACTCTAATTGTTACACGGAGCCTCCGACGCCGCGAATCCATGTCGATATCTCATCGACGCGCTGAAACGAAAATGTGCAAAAAAAAAACGAAGAAGAAACAAAAAAACGACAACGGGGAAAATGAAAAAATACGCGGCTGACCACATCTCCCCCGGGGATTCGCGCGAATTCCGACGCTTCGTTTTCAAGAACTCTCCACCTGCGTGAAAATACGAAATAAAAATCTCTGATGCTCTATGATTAAAAATTCTGTTATTCCATATAGGGTCTCTGTACGATCACACCGGTATGCGGAGAAACAAGGAGAGCTTGGATATTTGCAATCTCGTGGTTTTTTTTTCAAGTTTTGCTTTCAAGGCGTGTCGACAATTTTTCCACGTCACAGAATATATGGTGTTGGATTATTAAAAATTGTTCCGTGACATCCGTTTTTCTTTGCTAAAAAATATACATTTACTGATGAGAACAATCGCGAGATTTTATCTCAAAATGCACTGATATTTTATAAATAAATATATTTTTGTAGTAAAATATACAATATTTAAAAGAGTAATGAAATAAAATGAAATTTATAATAATCAGTACACAGATGTCATTTTTATCAACCGTACACTTCTCTCAGAGTAAAAATTTTGTATATGTTTTTCAAATATATGTAACATATTCTTTATGACGAATAAAAGTTTTTCTTTGAAGACCATTAAAATTGTTTGCGAGAGCAGAAAATACGAAAACAGACATTCAAGAATCCAAGAGTATAACGTCAGAAAAGCAATTTTAATTAAAAATTGAATAAAACGTTATACCTAAGTAAATAATATAACGTTTAACATGAAAAAAGTTTCACGTGCAAGAAAAAAAATATGTTTAAACGATTTTTCGATAATATATCTTATTATTTGAAAAAAAAGAAGAGAAAAAAGAAATTGGTCGCGATTACCATTGTCGGAGGTCGGAGGTACGGTATACGATTTATTAGTTTCTTCTGGCCGATCACGAATCTACCGACGTCACTTTCACGACGCCCAGAAGTAACCGCAGTCGTTTCTTGCCGGCTTTACGAGGACCATTCGGGGCACGGGTATGAGAACAAGAAGAAAAAGAAGAAGAGGAAGAAGAATAAGAAGAAAAAAAAAGAAAATAAGCAATTACTCCATCTCGAACGTGGCCGCGCGGAGGTTGCTCTGGCGTAACGTCATGTGTCGTTTGCGGAGAATCGGTCCTCATCGTCCCGGGGACTTTCGTCCGGTCATCGATTTCCCGGCGAGAGATTTAGGGGGTTACGTTTCCGAGAATACTACGTGACCGCGGGGAAAAAACCCTTGCGGTCTCGGAGAAGAATTGCCCGGTGTACATACCGAATTGCATCGAAACCGACGAGAATTTTCGGGACATTAAAAAAAAAAAGAAAAAAAAAGAAGACGAAATGAAAAAAAGGGCGGAGAAAAAGTGGCAAGCTGACGGGAGGTGAGGTGCAAAAAAAGTATGGGCGAGGGAGAGGATATGTCTGGCAATAAATATACGAAGATTAGATCGGCAAGTCAGCGTTTTCGAAAGCCAATAATTCGCGTGAAATATCGGCTATCCTCGCGTTGGTTAAAAGGGGAACGCGCCAGAGTGGCCCGGGGGGGAACGACGGGAGGGGGAAAAAGTGTGGAGAAAGGCTGTTACCGGTGGTCGTCACCTTCCTCCCTTGCCTCTGCCCCCCCTCCCCCTCCCTCCCTTCCAGCCCCTAACCGTCTCTCGCTTCGTCTCGTTTTCTCTTTGACTGTATACGTATCGTATCGTTCATCGTCCAATACTATCGTTGGCCCAATAAAGCGTTAATGAAGCCAAATAATGGCCTCATTTTTATGGGCTTTACGTGGATGCCTGTGGCCACAGCCCTACCTCGTAAACATCAAGCCTCCTCTCCCCCCCCCTGACCCCTCATCGCCGACGTATAACCATCCAAAACGAAAACGTGTTCCGGAGAAATTTTTCTTTCCTGCTCGAGAGTAAAACAAAAGCGTACTAAAAGCTCCCGGAAAACAATATCGCTGAAAATATGAATTTTCCAGTGCTACGGAGCGCTGAAAATTGCATATAGCTGAAAAATGTCATGGGACGCTGAAAGAAATTCGACAATCAAGCTAAACTTTCGATATGCGAGCGACAAATTTATACCGAGAAGATTTTCTTCTTGCTTTCGCGTTAATGGTAAATTGTGAGAGCCTTTTAAAAATTTGTAAGGAGAGTCACACGGGAGGGTAGATGCATCATTGAGACGTGTTTTCTGAGTTTAGAAAGGAGTGTGCGATGGTGAGGAATATAGCTGGAGAAAGGAAAAAAAGCTTCTACGAAGGTTTTAGCCTCGTCTCTCTTTTGATATCAATTTTAATTTAATATGAAAAAAAGAGGCTGCTGCTGGACTCCTTTTCACTCAATGACTTCTTAGACGGGTTTGTTATTTAGAAAATTTTTAATGAGACTTGCTCAGGTCAGTGATGGTCCTTTATCGTATACTCGATATCGTTATAGCTTGGAAACTTCGCTCTTGCCATTCGGTGTTTCATAGTAAAAAAAAAAGCTTCACCGTTCTTAGTTCTATGCGTGTCGTTCATAACGTTTTTTTTATCCACGAAGAAGATTCGTGGGAAGAAAGTTCGTTGTTCGGGCAAACGCGTAATTACTTACGTTGCATGAAACATATACTATATCGTCGTTCTTGCGGACTCTTGTCAGTGCGAAGCTTTTCAAGTTCTTTTTTTTTCAAACGCGAGGCCTCCACTGTACTCGTTTATAAATTCGAATTGCATGAGGTTAATGAGGTAACGAATATACACTCCGGAGTCCGTCTTTTTCTGAGGAAATAAACCCCGAGTGGAAACTTTAGTCAAAATAAGCAAAAAATAGACATGCAAAGGAAGCAGCAAAGCCTTTTTAACTTTCGAAAATAAAATTAAAAAAAAAAACGTTTTTCCACTAATTTTCCAGTCTTATTCAATTTTTGTCAATTTTTTACACGTATCACTTCGTTGAATTTTTATTACGTGATGAAGGGTGAATTTTGGAGTGATTCGTTATGTTGCTTCGACAAATTCATCCTAAATATATAAACTAAAAAAGTTTAGATCACTGTCAAATTAATTCCAAATGTTTGATTTATGCATTTTCTTAAATTTTCAATGGTTTAAGCAATATCAATTACCAAAAGTGTTTGAAGAATGTGTTTAAATTGTTGATTGATATTATGTATATAGTGGGAAAAAAAGTTGTCAATAAATATATGACAAAAATATATATAAAATTTAATTTTTTCCCAATTTTTCCAAAAAATATTAACTTCGTGTCTATTCCTCCAAACTCCCTCTTTAATTCGTTAAAACGTATCGAATTTTGAGACTTCATTTAAAAATCCCATTTACAGGCACCACAGGATATAAATCACGAGTCGCAGAAGTCATGTGCACGGATATTAGACTCCACAATATATACCTCTCGTATAGTCGTATACCGAATGCGAGGAGAGACTTTGCCGAAATAGTACATTCGAGAGGATGACGCGGGCGCGAGCTTCCGAGCAATCCGCGCTATGTAGCGTTCGGGGAACGGAACGAATAGTCGTATTCACGAGCACGATACGGGCGCAGCGCGAGAGTTCCGCCGCGATTCGTGGTCCGAGGAACCCTCGCAGTGTCGGGATATGCAAATATAGTATATACGAGTGCGGCCTCGGCGACATCATTTAAGCACCGAGCTTAAATGACGTTGAGAACCTTCTTCCATGTAAAGAAAAGAGCCTGGGTCGCTCATATTTTATGAGCACGGCCAGTTATCGTCGTTTTTTTTTTTCAAAGAAATTATTGACGTTTCAAGAGCCTCTTTTCTTTATTTTCGTCTATTCATTTATTTACTGTTTCAATATTTATCATTTTCACCAACAAATTATTCATTTGTTTTTTCGATAAAAAAGGCTGTAGAGTATATATTCTTCCTTATTAATCGATTGCAAGCCATTTTTCGAAGAATATACTTATTTTATATTTATTATTTGATGAAGAGACTAGAGGCAGAAGAAAAATTGTTTGAATGTCATTGAACAAGGTCTATCTCTATCTCTCTCTCCATCATCAGTGCTTTAATGCTTTTGGGGTAGTTGTCTTGTCTCTATATAATCACTTATTGCCACGATTGTGTCGATTTTTTTCTGTGAGATATTATATCAATTGACTCAGGTTTTTAGTCACTCTTTAAATGATTTTGACTCTCGGTGTTGTTTAGACAATTCAAAATTTAAAAAAGTTTATAGCTAAACCATTTTAATTTACTAACTTATTATCAAAACCATCAATACAACATGTGAAATAAATTAGAGACAGCAATAATGTTGGAATTCTAAAAAGTAAAATTTTTCAACATTTTCATTTCAAATTAATTCAGTCTGAATGATTGAAAAATTATTCCTTAAATGGTGAAACACTCTAAAATTTTTTTAATAATTTCTGAACAACGTTGAAGAGTGCTAACGCGATATTTCAAAATAGTATCTTTAAAAACATAATCTGAAGATCTTACGAAGTTAATATATAAACAAAAAAAAATATTTTAAAGATACTTTTGCACCAGTTTCAGTTTTAACTTTGATTTATCTTAAGTATGAAATTCATGTAAATATTTTCTCGATACGATAGATCGGAACAATGTATCTATCTTCTCAAATTTGAAGCGACGAAGTAAGACGTTTTGAGTGATACGACTTTGCATGACGTATTTTATCCTGAAGCATTTTCTATTCAGGATTGCTCATATAAAGCAACTGTATACGTTCACGAGTAGTCTGAACGCCGTAAATTTCGCAAGTACCGAGAGAAAGCACGGTCGAGAGTAGATTTTCACACATACGGACAGTGTATACATGTATTTAGATTGAAAATAGCCGGGCTTTTCCGGCAAGAACAATGGAAAATTAAAATAACAATGCTCACAAGGCTACGGGGCGGTCTCTCTTGCTTTTCTTCTTCCTCGAAAGCACGAAACTTCACACTCCAAGTTGAGCGTAAAAACACCAATCCTCAACGAGCTCGATCCTCTAGCCCTTTCTATCTATATCTCCGAAGAAAGTATCCTTTTTCCCGGAATTATAAATATACCACGGCCCATTGTACTCGCACACCTTCCAACTTTTTCATGTCTCGATTTTCTCTGGGATACCACATTTTTTTTGTTCTCGAAAATAAAAAAAAAACAGGATTTTAATAATGGAATGAAAATTCAACAAATACACGATTATTGGATACGTTTTTGTTTGTTTTTTCGTTGAAATCTTTGCGATTGGTAGCTGAGAAAGAAAGCGAAAGAGGAAGAGATCGAAGTAAGGGGAGAGAGAGAGGGGTGAAATGTCTCTTTGAGGTTGCATATGGACTTGCGAGGGTGAAAATACTAGAACGCTCTTTTAGATTCGCAAAAGAGGGTGATTATGTGATTGCGGGAAGAAGTCGACCATCCGGAATGTATATAAGCTCTTTGCGTACATAGTGTGAGAGGTAATAAACGAAACCGACAAGTCGGTTAATATCCTGCGATACTTGTTCGCGACTTCCGGGACTTTGACTGCCTCACGTCTGTAGCTTTGTCGTTTTTTTGATCTTTTTCATTTTCTTTCCTTTTTTTCTTTCTGTACCTTATCTGCTTCTTATCCGCCTGAATTTTTTCTCTCACTCGTCGGTTTCCGATCTCTGTTTCTCATTCCTTTTTGCCCGAGATCAACGAACGACGACCTCCGATCTTGATATTGCTTCGTAAACGAAAAAAGGCTCCAAACCTTGACTGCAATCTGTTTGAGAGCAATTCTGGCTCCCGTCCTAATCCGACATATGGCTATAAATATTATTTAAAAATCATTCAGACTATTCAATATTTTTAATGATAATATCTGACAGCGACGAAATTTTCATACAGCTACAGTGATATTTACACTGAAAAAAATTTTGTGTAATTTTATTGATTCAACAAAATTTTGGTTTAATCAACTGAAATTTTGTTGATTCAACCAAAATTTTTTCTCAGTGTAGATAATGAGTATTTTTAGTTCTCACAATGTTGAAATAATTCTTCCATTTTCTATCTCTGAGACTATTCTCTGAGACAGAGAAGTTAAAATTAGCTTCGTACATACAAATAAATCTTGATGGTGTTAACAATCACAACATGACAGCTTTAATGATTAATTTAAAAATACGTAATACGTAATTTAACTTTAATTCGATGCCAATAAAAGTATGATATATTATCATTAAATATTTCAGTAATTACTACTTTTAGAAAGCAAATTATATATTAAAAAGGACTTGAAAATAATATAATAGCCAGTCTTATTATTATCATAAAATATAATTAAAAGATGAAAATGAAAAACGTCATTGTCGAATGGGTAACTGAGCAAGCGGTAAATCCAGCGAGCAACAATTCTCAAATATAGTATATGTATATTGCCGGAGCTTTTCCTCGAGACCTGGTGCGAAAATCCTGGCAAGTCTATTCAAATCTCGCCAGAGCCTGTAAATATATAGTATATTCGTGTACGAATCTGAAGACGATAGGGCAGGGCGGAAGAGAGAGTTACTGGCCAGCGAACAGACGGGAATCGTGGTTGAATTCAAAAGGATCCTTAGCGCTCCTCTTTCACCTTTCTCCGGCCCCTCGCATCCGCGTCCATTTCTCATGAAGCAGAGGCGGGATCGCGCTTAAACCGCGAGATCTTCCCTTCCTTCCTCCCGCCCGGTCTTACCGCCGTTTCCTTGGCATTTTATTTTCCTTGGAAAAAGCGCCGACACCGACGGAGCCGGAGTAACGTTGCCGCGAACGCTAACGTACAGACTTCGGAGAAAAAAAAGGGTCAGCGAGAGAGCGAAAGAAAAAGACGAAGAAAAAAAAAGCAAAAAGTGCGAGCGTCGACTATCCAACGATCCTTGAAAAATTAAGAGCTTGCACACACGTATGCACACACACACACACATTCTCGGAACTTTTGGGCTCTGCATGTTTATGCATATCCGAGCCGGAAGTTACGGACGGAAGTTCGTTTCTGTCAAAGCTTTACTGGCCACGCGTGGAGCCCGTTCACTCTTTTTCTCACTGATCAGAGTGAAATAACACTCCCTTGAACATTTTTCTCTCTTCAGAAAATTTTTCGCACAAACATACGCACTGATACGGTTTATTTTATTTTTTTCGTGATCCATGGAGAAAAGCTTTGGCCTGTTTTCCACGATTTAAACTCTCACCGCTTTACGTGTTGCGTCAAAAAATCGTTTCGAGCAACCACATTTCGAATGCGGCAACGTCACGCATTTCCTCATCGCTCCGTCGAGGAAAAAAATCATCGATCCCAACGGGAACTCGAAATGATTGAGCGCGCTCGTGACAAATTCATACCTCTTCGTTCGTTGTTCGACGGAGAAATAATTTTCGATTTTTCCAGAGCTGATGCTTGACCGAAAAAAATTTTTTCCGCGCGAGAGGGAAACACGAGGAAGAATTCTCTGGCCTTCTCGAAGACACGTTGGCGGGAATGGGAGCCAAAAGATAAGACGAAAAAGGAAAAGAGAATGGAGCCAGCGAGCTAGTCCGGGCTCCGAGTTAGTTCTCTTGTTTTCCGACTGAAATATTCAAGCCACTCGACGACGGCACAATGATATGTCCCTTCCTTCCTAACCTTCCGGTCTTCACTTTCCTCCATTTCTCCGCTACGTACTCTTCGCCCTTTCCCCTTTCGTCTTCACTCTTTGCTCTATAACACTTCTAAGCTCTCTAGTGCTTCGGCAGAGAACGACCTCTGGTTGCTACGACGCGTAACGATGAGACGCTATTCTGACATTTTTTACAAGATGGACACGAATTTATTATTTTTTTAAATTAATTCAAAATTTCGTTCGATGAAAGTCTGCAGTGTGAATTTTTAAGAAAAAATATATATTGTAGTCAAAAAGTCGTAGATATAGGATTTACAAATTCTTTTGATTCTTTAACGTTTAATTTATTGTATACTTTTTTCCTGACTCAATGTTATTGTCATGCACACGTTTGTATTAAACTTTGAAAGTCTTCATCTTGTGAAAGTCGAGTTATTGATTCATTAAAATTACAATTTTCTCTACTTATTCTCGTTAGAGTACATGTCAAAAGTTTTAGTTTTCAACGAAAAATGCATATTTCTTCTTTTTTTGCATCGTGAAGCTTTCTAAAACTTTATATAGTTTTTACACTATATGAAAAAGGTCTTATTTAAGTTAAAAATTCGGAAATTAATATTTTTGAAATTTTAGTAATTATATCGTAAGTACAATTTTTTAGTTATTTTAATTTTTTTTTCACAATTATTCAAAATATATTCTGGTCAATCGTATGAACCGAATCAGATTTTTTTTTCACGAAAATTGTTTAAATACATTAATCTCGATAGATCAATTTTTTGATATTTAAAAAATAAATATCATGCACACCCTTAGTATCAAAAATTCCAATGCTATTCACCATTTGTTGAAAACTTGAGATTTTTATTTTTTTGATTCACAAACTATTCTATATCTTTTATCGTATCTCAAAGATTCAAATATTTTTTCCCGAACGTGACAATCCACGAATTTTATCTCGACGATGTATTTTCCGGGATCATCATCCGTCCTATCGATCTTGCAATGAATACGCAACATTTCTGGGCCCCGGTTGCGTTCTCGTGCACGGAAATCCACGTATCTTCGACACAGATGAAATTTCATGTATTTTTCAGACAGCGGAGCCAACATTTTTCCCCAGACTCGTCGTATAGCTGCGAACTCGAAGATAAAACAAACGAAGGCGCGGAGGGACGAGCGAGTCGAAGAAACGAGAGAAGGAATCAGCGGAAGACACGAAAAAGATAAGAGTGAAGAAGGAGTGTTTCATGGAGGGGCGGGAAAAGGGTCGCCATCGTCTCTTCGCAGACGCTGATTTCTCGATGTTTGATTTCTGGCAGGACCCGTATAGATATCCTTTTTTTCGTCTCCCTCGTCCGCGAGTTCCCTTTCTCTCCTACCTATAAATGTCTACATATATATCTATATATCTATATATATATATATATATCCCGATTGCCGATGCATGCATATACGTTCGAATTCGGAAGATTTCTCGGTGCTTTTCCGTTCGGAGTTTCGCACGTGCACCCTGGAAGACTTTTCAAACTTTCGACGCGTCGGGCTCGCGACTTCCCGAGTTTATCCGTCTCTGTATCTTAACGTTCGCCTCTGTGAGTACACACACTCGCGCACACACTCGCAAAGTTATCGCGGTAAGAGTGTGAACATTTCTACCGTGCGAGTGTGAATTTATTTCGCTTGCGAGTGTGAATTTTTTTTTCTCATGTATATACGTGAATGTGCATTTTCGCGAGTGAATGTGCGCGCGTTCATCCACATTTTTCCGTCCATATCTCCCTCTTATTTTCATCCTCCTTTCATTGGCCGCTTTTCAAGCACATCCAAGCGCGCGCGCGCGTCTGCACGCTCGAGCGAGAGGAAAACGAGGGCCGAGTTTACCTACTGGCGCTACTGAACATTTTTCTTTTCCTCGTTTCCTCTCTCTCTCCCCCTTCAAACCCCACCCCGTAGCCCAACGAGCTCCCTGTTTACCCTCTTGCAGTCTTCTCTCCCTTCGTCTCTCTCTCTCTCTCGCGAACTCTTCCTGGCAAAATGATCCCTTGGCCCCGTTACAAAGGGAATACCCGATGCGCGCTCACTTTCTCTCATCTTCTATTACGGATCTCCCTCTCGCTTCTCCGGCTCGATATTTCAAGCTCGTAAGGCATAATTCTCCTGGATGGGTTACTCAACTACCGGTTCTCTTTCTCCCTTTCCCTCTATATTTCCTTTTCTCTCTCTTTTTTTCCGTCTTTCCTTCTCTCTCTCTCTCTCGTGTTTCTCCTTCCTCCCCGAAACGCTCAACGCTAAAACTTCGCTCTCTCACTCTAGTTTTTCGGTTTCCGGTGAACCGGGACGACGGTCATAGGGGGATGCACACGAAGATATGTGGAGGACAGAGTCGGAGGCAGACTGGGCAAGCTCCGCGCTCGGAAGAAGCACGAGAAGCCCAGCCTCATTGAAATTTCATACCCGTTGACCTAGCTACCTGCGCCGAGAGCTACGACTACCTCCGCCAGAAGAAGAGCTCCGTGAAGAAAAAGAAGACGTGGAGGACTGATATATACATGCCTCCGGTTACCAACGCTTTCGAGAACGACTTTCGGCCGACTCTCGGATATTGTACGTCCTGACTCTATCCGGAGACCGAACATTTTTTTCTTCATTCCCGTTTCTCATAATCTCTCTCTTGACAGTACTTTGTACAGTTTTATTCAACAAAAATTTCACCTCGAAAATTGATGATTATCCAGCGATTAACAACATTTTTTAAAACAAGATTCCTCTATTTTTTAACCCTCAATCCCTCTGAAGGGTTTTTCGGTACACTCAATCTATGAAGAGGGGTCATTTTCATCTGCGCGCTACTATACCCACAATTATTGATGAAAAAATTTGTAAAAGTTCATAGTTCATCCTTAGAATGTTTTTTGAAGTACGAACAGGAATTTTTCGGATGTTGTTATTTTTAATATATATTTTTTTAAACACATATCAAACAATGCGTGGAGAAAAAGCATTTTAAGTAATTTCTGATACCAACGCTTTCGAGAACGACTTTTGGCCGACTCTCGGATATTGTACGTCCTGACTCTATCCGGAGACCGAACATTTTTTTTCTTCATTCCTGTTTCTCATAATCTCTCTCTTGACAGTACTTTGTACACTTTTTCAACAAAAATTTCACCTCGAAAATTGATGATTATCCAGCGATTAACAAAATTTTTAAAAAGAAGATTCCTCTATTTTTTAATCCTCAATCCCTCTGAAGGGTTTTTCGGCACACTCAATCCATGAAGGGGGGTCATTTTCATTTGCGCGCTACTATACCCACAATTATTGATGAAAAAAATCTGTAAAAGTTCATAGTTCATCCTTAGAATGTTCTTTTGAAGTACGAACAGGAATTTTTCGGATGTTGTTATTTTATATATATATATATATTTTTAACAAACATCAAACAATGCGCGGAAAAAAAGCATTTTAAGTAATTTCTGCCCAGACAGATTTGACCCCCTTCAGGGATTGAGGGTTAAACTAAACTTCTCTAACTTTATTATACACGCTTTGAAATATTTTTTAACGTGAATAAAAGGTATGCATTTGTTTCAGAGAAAAATCTAGTCTTTTGATATAAAAAATGAAAAATTGATGTATATATATATGCTTTGCAAAGGTATATACAGAAATATGTTGTATTTTTTCAAGCTCGATAAAACGTGCGGTTATCTTATTGAATTTATAATATTTGTCCAGCGTTGAAATGAAACTTTTATTTCGATTTTCGTGACTTCAATTTTGGAAGCCTGTAAAAATTCGATGCATGCAAGATATCCGGTGAAGGTAAAAAATCGTCGGAATTTTCGTCCCCAACGGGGGAGAAAGGTTTTCCCTGGTGGAGTCCCAGGACGAGTTTTCAGCGTGAAGATGCAAGGTAAATTCGATATGTACGGGGATGAAAAAGGGCCGGGAGGCCTTGACAGGGAGCTGAGGGATCGAAAAAGCTCTCCCGCCCCATTTGATATAGGAAGACAATTTCGATACGGTGATAAAATTCGGAAGGGGGCTCGGGTGTGCACACGTGGGAATCGTAATATGTGCATTACGTTTTTCACACCGACACGTTTTACATGCGCTCCGGGCCAGACTGTGAAACAGTGTACACGCGACGTACTGGCACGTACGTCTGAAGCGGTCATAACTATGTCACAAGTCCGTTGGACCGAATTCTCTTGGGCTATTTGCTGCGAAGGAATAAGAGAAAGAGGAACGCGGACGGAATGAAAGAAAGAGAGAGAGAGAGAGAGAGAGAGAGAGAGAGAGAGAGAGAGAGAGAGGGAAAAGGGTGATTTTGCCAAAGTATGAGGATACGTGGAAAAGAAGGAGAAAGAGAGAGTTAAATACGGACGGAGAGAGAGAGAGAGAGAGCGAGAGAAAAGGAGAGACTTCGAGACAGAAAAGGCCAGAGAGCGTTCCAAGTTTACGGGGTCAGTTTGTCGGTTTCGCGAATCCTCGGCAACGAATGTGCGTGGCCGGAGTTTTCCGGGAGGAAGAGAGAGAGATCGTAGGCTCCGAGGGAGGGCACGAGGGATAGCCAAGATTTAAGCCCTGACGTCTCAAGTCCGAGCGCCCCCTTTCCTCCTCTGGACGAAAATCGCGCTCGTTCCTTATCCTGGAAGGGTTAGGAAGGATGGAGAGAGACAGCGAGAACGAGTAATGGAGAAAGAGAAATAGGGGAAGAGAAATGGAGAAATAGATAGCAAGAGAGAGAGAGAGAGAGAGAGAGAGACTTGAAACTATTTCTGTGTACAGCTCGTACATGATCTAGATTCACGCTCACTTCCCGCCCTTCCTTCCGCTGCGATTCCAACCCCGTCTTTACCAACATGCGGCCCGGGGAAGGGGATACAATCGTGGATGCCCTTCACGCTTTCCACCTACACCGCTCTCCATTCCTTCCTCTTTCTCTCTCTCAGTTTAACTCCCATTCTTATTATTTTTTTGTTTTCTTCTCGCTCTTTTTTATTTCGTTGTTTCTCGCTCTCTCTTTTTCGTTTCCTTTGGTTTCTCTCTCTCTCTCTCTCTCTCTCTCTCTCTCTCGTTGCTTCTTATCCTCGTTCTTGTCTCGCTCTCTTTCTCCGTTTCTTTCTCGGAATCAGCCTTATGGGGTGATTCCGAATTCGCCGGGAGTGCACCGGAGACCGCGAGATAGAGAAAAGATCGGAGCTTTATCCGGAAGGGGGAAGTCGCCCTTCCCCCTGATGCTTGTTCTCTCCAATTGAGAACTAGCCTCGTAACCGATGTATCGATGGTATCGATCAAACTGTTTCACGCCACGATACTTTTTCGTGTGAAGACGGGGGAGGAGAGGCAGATTTGTTTCTATCTGCTCGGTCTGAATGTGCCTCGCATCAATCGGCTATCAAAAATAATGGACTCTCCTTCTAGAAAAATATATATTTTCTCCAACATATGTTACGTCAAAAATGTTCCTTTGAGCTCTCTTTTGCCTTTCTACGATTTCGCGTGAGTTATACGAACGAAATTTTTTTATTGACACATCAATCAACTAAAAGAATTAAGATTCTTATATAAAAAATGTTAACTCTTGGTTGTTGTCTCAGTATATAGATTCTTATATTAAAAAATTAAGTTTTTTCGAAAAAATGGAGCATGAAAAAATAACGAAATTATTTTGCTTTTCGTAAATGTTCAGAATATACATGTTTGTCATCCTGTAGCTGTTTGATACCATAATAAGAACAAAAACAGAGTCGTGACGTTAAATGTAAGATTTTTTATGAAATGTAATAAAATGTAACGTTTCCAAGCATTTCATTCCAAGTTAGGATATTGATGCTGATTTCCAAGATGTGTACACAGATATTTGTATAAGATCCCTAAAAAATAACACGGTATGTTGACAAGACAGCAATCGTAATGCAATTTTCGCATTGTCTTTGAATATGATTTCTTTAAAAAATTTCTGAATCTCTCTGACAGTTGCATTATTAAAGTATACGTTGAGTTTGAGAAAGTTTTACTGTCAGGAAATGAAAATATTTAGTATAATAAGAGCTGTACAAGTTATTGTAAAATATTAAATAAAATTGCTTGAAATAATTTTTTTCAACAATTCGTTCATAACTAGAGTGACTTTTTTTTCTTTCTTGTTACGAGATAATTGTTGTAATGAAAACTCATGTATTTTTTAAACCATAGTAAAACGTGTTTAGAAATGAAGTAAGCTTTTCGAGTGCATGGTCGAATGACAAAATTGATGATTTTGCTGGAATTAGAAACGATCGTTGCCGGCCGTTGATGAATCCTGTGTGCGAGCTCGATCAACGAGGAGGTTAGAGCGTCGTTCGTTTTCATCGGAGAGTCTCGTAAATGCGCATCCGTCCAATATCGAGATCCGGAAATGCGACGACCTTGCGGATTATTGCGAGTGTATCGGCGATGAAGGAAGTTATCCCGCGTGGCACTCTCGGTTAGACATTAGTCAGAATCGCGAAACGTTTTCAGGATCGATCGATCGATCCTCCGTGACGACACATATTCACGAATCCGTGTCTATCGGTCACTCGTGGTAATCACGAAGAAAGGGCCGACGCGGGAGCGATATTTCAAGAGGCCATAAATTAAATGACCGCACATTGGAATCTTCTCGATATTCCCTCCGGCTGCCTATCCGCTCATCGCTGACTCAAAGCACTCGTGAGGCTTTATCCCTGGATGTCAGCAATGTACGAGCTCCTCCACCTCGAACGTGCACCCTCCCATTATTTTTTCGCTTCGATTTATAGTCACTAATTACACATTTTTGTTTCAGACTTAGATGAGGTGTATGTAGTGCCAATTTTTTCATTTATTAATTTTTGCAATTATGCACTGTATATAACCTGCTGGGTAATTTTTTTTCTTTCAAGATACATGTAATAAGTTGTACGGGGTGAAAAAATGTTTGAAGAATATTGTTCGACGGTTAAAAGTGGAGTGACGAAAAGTGTCTTTTTTTTCACAACATCACTCTCCATCTTCGCCAAAAACTTTTTTCCTCGCAGTTGCACGAAATAATCATCCTCTCGAAACTCTGTGACGACTTTCGTTGAATCCTGGCTCGATTTCACTTTTCCCATCGTCTTTTTTCAACTCGTTAAACTCCTTGCGTTTCCCGAATGCAAAAAAGTAAAGAGCACGCCCATTTTTCAAAGTTCCTCAAGTTTGACGATCTGTATCGGTTGGACGTTTCATCGACGGACGGGATTACGGATAGCAACGTTCGACAGGAAGAGAGCAAAAAAGGCACGTAGTTTCGAAGAAGAAGCAGGCCGGGGGTCCTCGAGCGCGAGAGTTCTTTTCGCACTCTTTCGCCGGTAAACGACTCGAGACAGAAAAGAATGAGAGCGCGGCGCGAGAGTGGAGATAATAAAAAGAGAGAAATAAAGAAAGACGCGAGAGAGAGAGAGAGAGAGAGAGAGGGAGAGTCCAGAAGGCGGGTGGATGTATAGGGGTGAGGGTGACGAAGACCAGGGAGAAGCAAAGAGGGGTGGAAAAGAGCAAAAAAGGAGGAAAAGAGTTAAAAAGAGAGAACTGAATTATATTATGTCCGGACATTACAATCGGACGAGCGGTACTTTTACTCTACCCCTTTTTTCTCTCTCCTTGCTGGAAAACCACCCTTCCTCCCTCTCTCCCAAACCCCTTACTTCCTTCTCAAACCCTTATCCCCTATACATTTTCTCAGCGCCCAGTCCCGTTCTACTTCATCCGTACGGAGCATCGCGGATGTGCGCGCGGGCTAAAAGTTGTCCGTACTTTTATACGGATAAAGATCTCTCCGGGGAAAAGTTACGGTCGTTTGCAAACTAATCGAGCCGTCGCTTTTCTACGGGGTGTCGAAACTTTCGGTGCCTGTCAACTTTTCCACCAGTGCCCCCCCCCCCTTTTTTTTCCATCCTCCATCTCGTTCGTTCCCCTCGCTCGTCGATTTTCCGTGCTACACCCTTTGCTAGATGACTCTGTTCACCAACCCTCTTGACTATACGTTCGCCCCCTTCAACCCCCGTGTCGCCACTCGAAAAATTTTCTCTCCTCGCCTCTCGCTCTCTCTCTCTTTCCCCCTGAAAATTCTTTTCTTTTTTCGTCCATCGTCGTCTGCTTTTGAAAATTCTCATCTCTCCCTCCATCCCTCGGTTACGATCACCGAGCGAGATTCTCGCGCAAATAATAGCCCCTCTTATCTCCTCGTTCCCCTCGCTTTTGCACTCCTCGACCGACACCGACTACTCTCCTCCTTCTCGAAATTTCATCTCCCCAACCAGAAAGATGCTAGAAATTGTTTCTATGACCCGATGGCTCTTGGAAAAGTAATCGAGGAATCACGTACAAGCTCCTCCATTTTCAAATAATTGGACGTTAAAAAATAATTTTTCCCCAGTGAAAAATTAACTCTCAGATATATCGTGCGAAAAAAACATCTTCTTGATGGTTCGAATATTGAAGATTCGAAGCATATATGCGTATTAATATTTTTCGGGTAGATCGAAATATTGTCTGATGGGTAAATTCTTATTATTATTATTTTTTTGACGATGAATTAAAAATTATAGGAAAGTGTAGAGAAAATTCACATCCGAAAATCTTTTGTGAAAAAAAGTTGCAAGCTCCGGGTCACTCTTTACACCGATTTGTCCGCACCCAAAGCGAATCCATTCGACCCTTTCGTCGCATATTTACGAGCGTCGGGCAAGAAAATGATAATCCGCGATTTTTAGAGGTGCTATAGCAGCAATAAAATGCGGAAGGCCAAGGTGCCAGGAGCTTTCAAAGATAATGACAAAAGACTCCAAAATTTGGCCAGCGTCCCTCGGATCTTATTATTACGTGTGTATGGAGGGGCGAAAAGGGAGAAGGAATTTCCCGAACGAGACAAGGGTCGAGTATATTGTATCGCGTACATCTAGTGAAATTTTCACTGTGTGCCCAGAAAAGTCCGGTGAATACGGGACCAAAAGTGGACGTAAAAATGTGTCTAGATATGCGGAGGAAAAGAAGAATGAAAAAAAGGGGAAAAAAATGGGGGAAAAAAGGAAGGATGACGAGCATTAAGATTCCTCGTGACCGCGCGCTGCTACCGAATTTTAATTCGCGTCTGGCAGCGTTTCAGGATACGAAACGAGAGTGAGCCACCCCTCTATCCTCATTTCCTCCCGTTCCACCACCACCACCACCACCTCGCTCTCTCATATTCTCCTTCGCCTTCGCGCAGCCTTACTTCGCGAGCCCCCGGCGGGTATATTAAAATTCCGGAAACTTTTTAATCTTTTCGCCGTTGTTAAATATTAATAAAGAATATTCTCTGGCAAGTACCACCGTTGAGTCTACCCGTTGGGAAAAAGAAGAGGCACGAAAGTATATATAATACGCCGATCGCTATCCGCACTCTTCTCTTTTTTTTTCACTCGTTCTTATCAGTTATGTATCTCCGGCGATATCGAGCGCTGACCAAAAATGACGCGAGAATATGCGCAATTTTTGAACTTTTTTTTAACTTTCTCAAGCCTTCATCTGTCCGCTCGTAATATGAAATCGTGCGTTCGTTGATTTTTACCCACTTTCTCATGTCTCATTGTGTTTATGCACTATGATTTTTTGGGGATAATTTTAGTGTGCTTCGTATTTGTAATATTTGTTTAATATTTAACTGAGAGTAATTGCGACAATGAATTTTACCATAAAGGGACAACTATATACTATAATTATTTGAGAATTATAAATATATTTTTATAGTAGCGAGCAGCAACGTGGTCGCTGCGCAACCACTTTTTCCTTTTCGATCAGTTTGAAATGATAGGATCTAGGTGCATATTTTATAATAACCTCGCATAATACGCTCTATTCCGATAAACTGATTATGAGCTTCATGTTATTTTTAAAAGTAGAATATTTGATCACAAAATTCCCTGTAGATAATAAAAATGTTATTTATACGGGGCGCAAACCAAGAATTCATATTGAACAATTGAAAAAACTGATTCAAAAGTCAGTTTTTTTGGCTCATTCAATATGAATTCTTGGATTATTTCGCCTCGAATAATTATCATTTTCCTTATCTACAGCGAAAGTCACACTGGGTCTCGTAGACTCATGAAAATTTCAATTTGCAATGTCTGACTTTCTGTTGACGAAATCAGCTTTATGAAGGGTGATTGATAGACACGAAATGAATCTCCCTGATTTTCTGCTTTTAACATTATTCGTGGGCCTCGTACTTTATTCACCACCACGATCCAAAACTCAATATTTTTTAATTTTTTAAAAACAAATTAAAAAATGGATCATCTAATATTATATGCATGGGTAAATGAAAATATACAGGATTAATAATTTATGATGAAAAATCTAATTATTCGAAGCAAAACCGCTATTAAAAAACTGTTTGTTCGGAAATAATAATAATAATAAAATAATAATAATAATAAAATAGCGAAATCGAGATTATTTGTATCAATTGAACTTTCATCCACACCGACATTTTTTAAAAGCATTTCGAAACGATAGTATAAATTTTAAAAACCCTAAACACTATTCACTTTTCGTATGATTGAAAATTACACTGAAGCTGACACTCAATTGAACTTCTCGAAAATTTGGAATTGTTTTCCTCGTTACGTTCGACGAACTTTCTGTTTTTCATGTTTACGATCCCCGAACTATTCAGGTATATTTTTCCAGGTATATTCGATATAAATAGAAAATTGTGTCGCAAATTTTTCTCAAATTATTTCACGTACAAGTTTTATAATAAAAGTAAGCCGAGAAAATTTAGCGTGTTCATACTAACATACTTAAAAATTTAAAAAAATAGTATTAGAATTCGAGAAGTAATTGATTAAAAATTAAAAAGATGGAGTAAACAAGAATTATGTAGAAAAAAATAAAAAATAATTTCAATAGCTTTTTAAAAAGAGAAGAAAATATATGGCGCATGCACTGTTGGTTTTATGTAAACGGGATACGAACGATAGAGTTTTGTTGAATAGAACGAAATCGTGACGCGATATCGTGGCGAGATCGACGACAGAAAGGCCTTTTGCGTCGTTTTCCCGAATTGTGCCAAAATAAGTCGAAGAGTTTGCGAGAGGAGTCAAAAGAGAAAGAGTGTACACGGTGTGTACACGAGGCAAAAAATTGCGCAATAAAAAAAAAAGATTGGCCAGAGAAAGAGCGCGTTGCCTACATGCTTCCCATCGCGGAGCTACATTTTATTGATGATCGAGCGAAAACAGTCTTCCGACTGGAAAAAGGGAATAATGAAAAGAAAATAATGAGGTTAGAAGAAAAAAGCGAGGACGATGATAGCGAGAAAAATTTGTTTTTACCTCGTAAAATATTTCAGCCACATCGAGGGCTGAAAAATAGCTGCGTAACGATATTTGCGGCCGTGTTTCTTATTAGACCGGATATACGATAAGGGAGGCTCAAAAATGGATATTATGAGTCGAAATCGAGGAGAGAATAACGTCAGGAGCGATATAGGGGAGCAAAAAATGTCTGTCTGGCTATCTCACGCCTCCGTAATTTCGATCGCTCTTCCCCAGCAGCAGATTCTTCCCGATTGAGTAACGACCGCAAACGGTTGCGGGGGGGAAATACGATGTTGATTGGCGAGGGAGAATTTTCAGCTGCGTATGAGCCATTATTGTATGTACACGCGCGTAATTAATCTGGAACCTGTTTATCTCGAAAATAAGAAGAAAAACTATATAGGGAGCAAAATAAGGAGCGATTTCTCGTTCGAATATTTCGTTCCGGGTATATCCTGCAGCTCGGATTAGAGGCTCCGAGGTGCGATGAGTATTTCTCGCTCGTTCGAACTTTCCGAAGAAAAAGCTCCGGTGTCCGGGGCGGATGAGAAAACAAAATGGAGAGAAAACCGTCGGCAATTTTTCACGAGGTTTTTCAAACTCGAGAGAAAGAGAGAATCTTTTTCTTTCTCTCTCTCTCTGGCTCTATAGGCGAGTTTTCCGGTATTGGCCAAGAGACCCGATCGATTTTTCCATGGACTTTTTCCCTCCTGGAATACATATCTCTCGAATGCCGGCATTTCTCTGCCTTTTTTCGTCCCTCTTTTTCCCTGTTTTTATTCACAGTTATTCTGCTCCCGGTTTTGCCCCCCTTTGCTTTTTTCTCCCGTACGTGCGAGCCTCTCGCGCCCATGTTCACCGCTTCGTTACTGCATTTTCTAGCGCTTCCTGCTCGGACGGGCAAACCGCATACCTCGATTCTCGCTTTCACAAACATGGGTAGACAAACATACGTAACTTTGCCTTTGAAACCTCGACGGTTAACCGGACGTGTACTCGATTCGCGCGTATTGACTGCGTTATGATATTGTCAAACGGAGAAACAAACATCCTGCCTGTCTGCACGCTTTGGAAAAAAAAAATCTGTGTCAAAATTTGTCGTTGGATATTTCGAAAATCAGAATTTGACCTCTCGGCGATGTTTCATGGTCAATGAATCATGTATTTCACGAAATACAAAAAAAAATATTTAATATTTTTCTGTTTAATAAAAATTTTCTATTTTCTGCCTATCGCTATAGATTGCGAAGCGATGAGACGATTTGCGGAAAATTTTTTAAATAATATGAAAATATGATATATATGTCTTCTGTAACTATAAAAGAATTTGGAAAGAAAATTTTACACGTATTTCTTATCGTAAAAAAGATTAAAAACTTTTGTATATAGTTATTTAAGAAGATAACATTTTTTACGCAAAATTTTTCTACGTAATTTTTGTTATTTATACGTGTAGAGATCGACGTAATTCAAATGAAATGAGAATTGTTATGTGCATGTAAAAAATTGCAATTTATTAATTGATATTAATGTCCATACGTATTATTTTCCATTCGTGAATTTTAATTATACCTAATGCACTTTTGTTGAGTTCGGTTGCACCGTTTCTCGTGCATTTTGTATATATTTCATGAGATTTATTATTTATGATTGGGTTCGTGCGATTGCGAAATACGGCTTTTGAATTTTTAATCTAATTAGTATGTTACTCTGATCTTGTATTGTAAAAAAATTAAAAGAGGTATTTAACAATACGTGCCGCAGCTAAAAAAAAATATTTTTTGATATATTTATAATTAAGACGTAAATGAATGAATTTGAAGATTCGATAACTCGTTTTAATTGAATTATTTAATGACTTTATAAAAAATTTGAGATTTTAAATAATACAACCTTACGCTCTGTACATATGAGACATTTTAAATTGATTGCAACACTAAATATATATTTAATATTTTTTTTAATCAGAGAATGCATGTTGATTATCTCTCACACAACTTGAAATTTTATAGAATAACCCATTTAATAAAATGGTCTTAGCTTATTTAAAGTAAAATTTGTAAAAAATTATTTCTTCATTCTTTGTCATCACATACAAGATCATGCGAAATACAAAGAAACTTAATCAAATGTGAATCGAGATATTTACTGTTGAAAGTCATAATTTTTCATAATAACCTCTCATAAAAGTCCATGTTAAAGTTGAAATTTTAAATAATGAATATTTTTTCTATTTCTAGAAGGTAAAACCTCAGATTATCAAAACATTCAAGTACCATAGAACGTTCACGCAGTTTTTCACGAAATTATCTTTAGTTTTTACAAGAAAAAACATTTGAACAAAGTGACAATTGTGCAAGAATCTCCTATGATAGTATTTCGAGTTTTGCTATGAGGAAACTGGAATAATGTTTTGCATTATTGTATATAAAGTATTTTCTATTTATACAAATCATGTTCATATATAGTTTCGATGATACCTCCTGAAGGCTTAAAAATTATTATTCCTCATATTCGTGTGCATGTCGAGACAGAGAGTCATCATTTATTCAGAAACATGACACTCGTTTTACGAACCTTTTTTGGAGATTTAAGAATAAATTCATACGAATTTAACGCACACACTGAGGAAAATTTTGTATGCGAATAAAGGGTAGAAAGGCTTGCAGAGGAATATCGAGGGTACAGGTAAGGTCAGTTCTGTTCTGGAATACATTTATATCATTGGCGTGCCAACGGTAAGTCGGCTTTAATGAGGTAGCTTAGAAGAGACTTACGAGATCTCGCCGTACGGTGCAAAGGCGTCCCTCAGGGTTTGCGTCTCGATCTCCGGGCTCAGGTCCCCAACGAATATGTGGTAGTGCTCTGCAACACGAGAAATAAGGAGATACGATATTAGATTAAGAAGAGCTCAACGAAGAAAATCTTTTGTCTACCAGATTAATTCTGTTAAAATTTTTTCTCTCATCTAGTCGAAACGATTTCACAAGAAACGATCATTTTTTCATTTTATTTTCTATTGCGTTGTACATCCAATCATTTTGACAACGAACCTTCAATCTTTATTATCCATGAGTAAAATGAATTTGGACGAGAAGAAAACATGTGAATCAAAAATTGTTTCAAATTACAAATATATTTATTGAAATATTTATTAAATCCCTCTCGTTTTACGACCTAGAGTCATTTTATCAAAAAATTCTCGATAAAAAAAAGACGCAAAGCTGTTGCAAATTGATGTTCCAATGATTTTAAAACTATAAACGGAATGACCCGATGTGTTTTAAATCATTGGGCAATGTAACAATCGACTCTTTGTGTAACTTTAGTTTGGTGGGTGAAAATTACAGAGGGATATTGAAAAAAGTTTGATAGCCGAAAAAAGGGGGTGGAAAACGAAAAGGATGGAAAAAAAAGAGAGTGATGAAACGCGGGCGAAAGCCGCGGTGGTTCGGAGCGAGCGGTTCGAGTGCATGCTCGGATTTTACCCGACGGTGATTTTGCTGCCGCCTATATTCCCGTTCTCCGCAGTCCGTTAGCCTCTGCGACGGGCACGGGAGAGGGAAAAGAGGGGGGAGGGGGGAGTGTAAAATCAGAGGTGAGGGCTTCGCTTTCAGCGGCCCCATTAAAATTGCAACCGTTAATTTACCATCATTGCTGCGGACCTTAGGGGGAGCCACGAGTGCCTCTCGCCACGATATTCTCGGGCACACGTACACACATCCGTCCCGTATACCCTTCGGCTATCCAAATGCGTTTTCGTTCGTCTACCCTGCCTTCAAATTCGTTTACACGTGTTCAAACTGTTGGAACATATTTTTTCCTAAACGCACATAAATTTAAAATCTTCAAAAAATAAACGCCCGAATTTGTAAATGAAAAGGAAATATTTTGTTATCTTTTTCATTGTTTCACAAAAGTGCTTTTTTAAGGGTGTTTTTCTATCCTTATACTCGCAACAGTCAGATTTCAATGAAATTATTGCGATACATAGATTTTTAAATGCACATAGCCGCAGAATCAAGCAAATTTTTTTTCTGGTTGGAAATACTGTAAAATATAGACTGAAAACGAAATTTTTGGTTGATTCAACAAAATATTTGTTTCAATATATGTTCAACGATACTATTTTGCAACTTGAACTAAATTCTTCGTTGATTTAACTGAATTTTAATTATTTCAAATAAACAAGTGTTGTTTCGACGAAATATTTTCAACTAAATATTTTTCAACTAAATCTGTTCTCAGTGCACTGCAAATAACTATATTTAGGAAAAACAATTTTTGAGATATACTATATTTATATATCATAAATCGGAGAGTATCGAGGAAAATTTGAAAGAGATTTTGAACGGAGCTGTACGTCCGGATATTTATGCGTATGAATATGTATGTGTGCGCGAGGTTGTATGTAAATGGTGTACGGTTATGTTGCAGGTATTTTGGCTTCTCCATTACGAGGCTGTAGTCGCGGCGCGCGGACGATTGTACGCGTTACGTAACCCGGCGCACGCACTCTCTCTCATCGCTATTTATTCAGGGGCCTTTGTTTGTCTTCGTTCCTCGTTCTCTTCATTTCTGCGCCGCGCGACCAACACCTGCACGGATTTCAGTCCGTGTTATATGCAGATGCTGCAAAGTGGGTAACGATATACGAGCGTCCGAGTGCGCCGAAAGCGACGAGGGCGCGCGCTATCGACGCACATATATATGTATTTATGTGTGCATACACCACTCGCTATATAGCTCGGTTAAAGATTCGGCCAGATATCAAGCGAGTCCTCAGTTTATTCGTCCGGTGATACGTCAGAAGAGGCCTTTCAAACACATTTTACGTGATTCGGAGAAACAACAAAAAAATTGAGTCATGTCCAACCCCCTAGAGCCGGTGCATTAAAAAATTCAAAAATTCAACGAAAGCGACGAGGGCGCGCGCTATCGACGCACATATATGTATATCCCTGGAAAAAATTTTTGACGGTTGACAATCGGGCCAATGCTTTGCCAATATTGGCCAAGCATTGGCCCAACTGTCAACGTCAAAAATTTGTTCCAGGGATGTGTGCATACGCCACTCGCTATATAGCTTGGTTAAAGATTCGGCCAGATATCAAGCGAGTCCTCAGTTTATTCGCCCGGTGATACGTCAGAAGAGGGCTTTCAGACACATTTTAGGGAATTCAGAGAAACAACAAAAAAATTGAGTCATGTCCAACCCCCTAGAGCCGGTGCATTAAAAAATTCAAAAATTCAACGAAAGCGACGAGCTTGCGCAAAGTTTCGTCATCTGATCGTTTCACAATACACAAAATATATTTAAAAAATAATAAAAAAAAACACGCTTTTATAACACATCGAACTAAAAAGTGAAAAATAATTTTTCATATAGGCAGAAAATAATAATAAACGAAAAATATTGGTATTATTGTGAAAAAAAGCGTGGGGTGCTCGATATATGAACTAAACATTTTATGATTATAAACTTGACTTCCGGGTTTATTTCAACACCATCTTATCGAGTTAATTTCGAGCAAATTCAAATAATAAAAGATACATAGCGAAGAAGACAAAATTTTGTTTTTCGTCGTACAAAATTCATGAAGATTGAAAACACGTGCGCGTGTTTTATCAATTTATCAACACGTGGGCGCTGTTGTTTAAGTGCACGTCGGAATAGTGTACACGTGGACTTTCTCCCTACGGAGGGCACAAAAGGGCGAAATGAGGGTGAGGATAAGAAATATGAGAATAGAGAGAATTCTGGGACGGCGCGTGCAAATGAGCTCGCGAGCTAAGAACCCCGAAATTTCCCATTTCCCGAATGTTTTTGGGGGCGCGAAGGAGCGAATCATGCCAGCTTGCAAAAGGAAGAGAAATGAAGGAGCCCGAGAGTATAGAAGCGAGGATATAGAAAAAAGAAAAATTAGCCGGAATACAGATATATATATTTGTCAGCTCAGTGGCCGCTATTAGAAAATATTCGGTAAAGCCGGGAGGGGAGGTAAAGAAGCTCGGTGGAAAATTTCCGGTGCCCGAAGCAGCCGCAATGAGCGATGTCTCCCGTGTATAGAACACCAACGAAGATTAATATTCAACGGGAAAAACTATCGGACTCGTTTCTCCCTCTCCACCGCGATCTCCATTCCGCTCTCTCTCTCTCTCTCTTTCTCTCTCCGATCTGTACGACTTTATAGCAATTGGGATCCTCGTGAATGGCTCGAGAGGGTCGCGAACTCACCCCCTCGTTCGCTCCCTCCCCTCCCCCCTCCAAACCCCCCTCGCCAATCCTCTCGCTCAAGCGAATTCCTTCGAGCACCCGCGCCACCTATTCCCTGTAAATCTTCTACGACTGCACTCAGACACTTCCTGCTCGAATGCTCGACGCTCACGGAACGCGACTCCCTCCTCCTATTTCTCTCGATTTCTGGGATCTCTCACTCTATACGTATATATGTATACATATTTTATATCTATCTCTCATTTTCCATCTTTTTCTCTCACTCGTGAATTCGTCTTTCCGTCTTTTCGTATCTTTCCGTCTTTTCTCATCGTTCCCCGCATTCCTTTATTTTCCTCTCATCTCTCTCTCTCTCTCTCTCTCTCTCTCTCTCTCACTCAATCTTTGTCGTTTTTCTCTATTCATCGTATTCTCCTGCCCCTCGTCCTAGCATCATTTTCTCACGTTGTCTCTTCTTCTCGCCTCCCCCAACTGTATCGAATGAAGGCGAGATTCCCTTCTCCCGCGGAAACCGGACGACGAGGAGCTCTCCGCATCGACGATTTGCATCATAATACGACCCCCCCCCGGCTGCACACGGGACAGCGCAGTCCCCGTTTCTGTCTCTCTCAACGCGATGCACGAGCAACGATTCCCATCGGCTTGCATGCACTGTACATGCAACTCGCCGCCTCGTCGCACTCGTTCGTGTCCGGCCATATCTTTAATTATTTATTTATCCGGAGCGATAATTTCGTATTGCTCCTTCGCTCATAATTTTCGCTTTTCCTCGTTTTATCTCCTTCATTTTTTTTTCTTCTTTCTCAACGACAGTCTCGTTACCACTTTCGCGAAAACACCTGGTATCACCGTTTCCACTCGTTTCCCTCGGCGGCGGGGAGTGAAATGTCCGCAGGACGTATATTTAGAATAAAATAATGAAATGGAAAAGCAACGTTCAAAATCTTTGATATTTCGGTAGAGAAATGGGTATCGAGATTTTTTAGGATTGATTAATGTGAAAGTGATTGAATTGGCAATCGATAATGATATTTGTTTTTGTTAATGCGTCCTGAAGCGTGTTCTAAACTTTCAAAAGTTATTCCAGATTATGAAAAAGTTTCAAAGTCGAGTTAAAAACGTAACTTTGATTGTCTGACGATTTATAAAATTGCGACAAGTTTAAAATAAAATGTCGATGAAGTCACGAATAATTTTGAGATAATTCAAGTGCGGAAAATCAAAAAATTTTCGAGACGCTGCATTGACTTGGGAGATATCTCTTTAATTACAGCATAATGCCAAAGTTTCAATTCATGTTTCTTTTTTGTCTTTCGCTGTAATTTTCGCAGGCTTTCTCGAATTTATATATAGGTA
Source organism: Cremastinae sp. A BG-2022a (assembly GCA_030522545.1). Classification (NCBI taxonomy): domain Eukaryota; kingdom Metazoa; phylum Arthropoda; class Insecta; order Hymenoptera; family Ichneumonidae; species Cremastinae sp. A BG-2022a. The sequence goes on along the minus strand of JAPYYW010000012.1, from coordinate 16,191 downwards.
CTCTCTATTCAACTTTCGTCACTCATTTATTTTTCCTTTCTTTTCTTCATCCCGGTTAGATTCCATTTTATTACACTTTGAGATCCACTTACGCGTCCTCTTTATTTCCGTTCTCGCGATCCTTTCGCCACTCATCTTGTGGTAAAAGGAGACGAATAAGGACGAAGAGTGAGTGAGAGAGAGAGAGAGAGAGAGAGAGGAAAGAGTCGAAGGGACTGGCTCAGATGGACGGACAGACGAACGAAAATCGAGTTAACCGATCCGGCAGCTTTCCATCCCTCATCCCGGTTGACTCGCTCGTTTCTCTGGCTCTCGTGTCTCTCCATCCGGAGCGATTAAACTCCGCCTACCCTCGTCGTTAGTTAGTCTAAACCGAGGAAGAGAGACGGAACAAAACCACGAGGATGTGGCACAGAGGCGGCGATAGAGAGATAAAAAAATATACGAGGAGAAGATCGAGAAAAAAAAATTTGACAAAAAGACACAGTGCGAGGAAAAAAAGTAACGAGAAAGAAAAACCATTTGAGTAAAGAAAACGAAACTGTAGAAAAGAAATAGAGATGTAATATATAAATAATGAATGCAGATGAAAAGCAAGATCATTAGCAAATACAAAAGATACATATCAATAATTATTGAGTTGATAAAATAATTGCAATATAGTAAAATTTATGTTAAAAGATGCATGAAAAATTTGGTCTTTATTTTAATATTTGCCTAAAATTTGTTGCCTAGTTCAATACGTTGTTTTGTTGATAGTTTCAAAAGATTAACACATGTTTTAATTGTAATTTTTTGATAATTACACCAGTAATAAACGACAAAATAATTTTTAACGAAAATTTATAGTTTATTTGTCATTATTCGATTGTGCTCTGAATGATTGGCATTTTCGTTGTCTAAAGAAAATTTCCGATCGAATCAGCTCTTAAAATTGAAAAAAAAGTTTTTTTTTTAATTTCGCGAATTTTTTTGAGCACACTGGGTCTCGTAAACCCATGAATATTTCAATTAGCGATGTTTTACCTTTATCTTGACGAAATCAGCTTTATTGGGGGTGATTCACAGACAGGAAACGAATCTGCCTAATTTTCTGCTTGATAGTATGTTCCGTGAACCTTATTGCACTTTATTCACCAGTACGATACGAAACTCAATATTTTTTTAATTATTTTAAATTAAATTAAAAAAACGGACCATCGAATCTATATATGGGTGATTGAAAATATATAGGACTAATAATTTGGATGAAAAATTTAATTATTCAATGTAAAAATCGCTTTTGAAAAACAGTGCGTTTAAATTTAATAGCCTTGAAAAAGACTGAAATATATTAATGAAAATTATACCGATGTGTATAATAAAATAGCGGGATCGAGATTGTTTGCATCAATTGTATAGTAGTTTCATCCGCACCGACATTAAAAAAAAAGTATTTCGAAAGAATATTATAAATTTAAAACACTATAAACTATTCACTTTTCGTATTATTGAAGATTACTGATGGAACTGACACTCAATTGAACTTGTGAAATTTCTACGAAATGTTTTTCGGTACCAAACTACCCGGCGAGACCTAACACGTCTTACCCCGACACTTTTCACTGGCATACTGATTTCAAATTTCGTCATAAAATCGAACAATTAAGGCCTTAATCGGTTTTCACTCGATCTCGACCGATCACCATGGAAACAATAATGACCGAGGGATTAACGAAAATTTGAAATTTTTTTTCCTCGTTACGGTCGACGAATTTTCTCTCTTTTTTTTTAGTTTACGACCCCCGAACTATTCAGGTATATTTGTTCAGGTACATTTGATATAAATAATATACAATTGTGTTGCAAGTTTTTTTCACATTAGCTGAGAAAATGTATAGCGTGTTCGAAGACTTCCAGCCTGATTTTTCGAGAGTCGAAAATAGGAAAATCTCAAAATTTCAAGTGGCAATATCTTTTCGTGTCTTCGACGAATTCGATTTTATAATAGGTAATTCTTGATAACTTTTGCAAGACGAAATTAATGATTTAAACATCAAGGTCATTATTTCCAAAGCAGCGCGTTGAATTCTTTTTTCGAGTAGAGATTAGCCAAAAGTTAATGCGCTCTGCATAATGTGCTCCATTCCGATGAATCGATTAGACGCTTCATGTCTTTTTTAATACAGGATATGTCTCAGTAACAAATATTCTTTGAAATTCCAATTTTTCTTTTTACCCATTCTTTCGATGTAAAATCTTCAAAATTTTCAATATATTGCTACGTTGGAACAATAGCGTAATTTTTCGAATAAAATCCTCTCTGTATAAGAGTGTAAGCCAAAACTTATATAGTAACAGTCTAATATAATGATCGTTGATTGTAATCAAAGAAATACTTTCCAGTCCCACTATGTGAGCTTCGCCAAACAGTAACCTGTATTTCTTAAAGATTAATTTTTCAATCAAAGGATTATTAATTAAATGATTAAAAATCTTTTTTATCGCGTAGTTTCGTTAATTTTACAACACATTTTTTATTTTTGTCGAATAAAACTTATGCATACCTATATAGTATATCACGACTTCTTTAAACTATATGCGGGCTCCGTAAAGATAGAGGGTAAGAGGGAAAGAGAGAGAAAGCAATTGACGAGTAAAAAGGGTGAAAGTAAGAGAGAGAGAGAAAGAATCTCCTTTATCGTATCCGGCGGAACTCGCGGTAGAGGGTGGTCTGATTACAATCGGTTTGATGGTCTATCCACGGCGGTCGGAGGTTCCGCACTCGGAGCACATGGTCACCCATTCCCGCGAATTAGTCGGAGCCCCTCTCTCTTTGCCACAGCCCCACCTGGATGAATACCATTATCAGGCGATTCTTGGCTAGTGAGCTGCGTGCCTTCGCAGTAGAGAGAGTCCGCCCGACACGAACGGCACGACCGAGCTGTCTGATGCTCGCCGCGTTGAGTCCGCGCGCGCGAGAACCCGCGCAACCGTGAATTCCCATTAGACGACCCTTTCCCCCGCAATATTTTCCGCGATCCTTCCTCCGCACGTGAAAATTCATTTTTACCGAGAACATTTCGCGCTGATGGCTACCTCCGCAGCTTTCTCCACGTATATATTCGAAAAAAAAAGTGATTTTTCGACGTTTTTCGAACGTTTCGCGCCGCGAGAGTAAGTGAATTTTATCGCTTTTATTTTATGGACGGAATTATCGAGAGCCAGCGGGGGGACAAATAATATATTTCACGAGAGAGCGAGGAGAGGAGAGGCCTTTTTATATTTAACATCCCGTCCGCTCGTTTTCTCTGGAGCTCATCCCGGTTCGTAAAAAAATCGCTCACTCCGGGAAAAATAAAATCCGGGAATTTCTCGCGGATTCGTCTCGCGTCCGCGTTCGCACATTTTTCCACGTTATTTTTTCTTCGGCCGGGAGCGCCCACTCACTCCCTTCTTTTTACATTAATCTCGTTTGGCTTGGAGCAGGGTCATTTGCCGAAAGGTTTATCTTTCGAAATGCTGGGGAATTGGAAAAGTTGGAATTCCGTGATAGGTCGAGGGGATGAATGGCGTAGAGAGAGAAAGAAAGAGAGAGAGAGAGGGGGGGAGGAATCCGGGGCGGCGGCTATTGGTTAAATTTTCTCCGGCCAAGCGCTGCCGGGCGATTTCGAGTGTGATTCCCGGTACGTGCAGCCTAGGAATATTCGAGCCTCGGTGTGCGAGTCCCGGCGCATGTGAAAATTTAAACGTCACTCGGGCGAAAGGGTCGAAGCACGGCGGATGAAGAAGCAGACGGTGGCACCGCTATACTCGATCGAGCATGCCCGATCTAATATTTTTATATATTTACATGCATCCGCTATGTACAGAACACCAGCCAGCGGAGAAACGAGATTTTTCTGGCGAATTTTTCAGACGAGAAAACAGCACGAGCTATATTTTCCTTATCCTCTGGTGAACCTTCTTCCTCTCTCTCTCTCTTCTTTTTCTCTCTCTTTTTTTTTCCTATTTCTCTCTTTCTCTCGCCCTTCGCGCATTCGAATTTATTCTGCGATCGGAGATGCCGCACTGGTCGAATGGAAATATCCTCTTACTCACAGGCTGGCAAAAAGAACGGCAAGCCTCTTTTTAAACTTTTTACCACACGGTCGAAGCAACGCAGTCGTTTATCCTTTTTTCGGCTCATACGCGATTCCGGTGAACTTCACGGTCAACCTGCGTTCACAATTTTTTAAACGGATGAGCGAACAGCGTACTTTCGAATACCGGAAAATAAAGCTATTAAAAAATATCGTTCTTAATGGTGCATTGCATCTGCTGTTAAAATGGCGATAAATCAATATATTTATCACGAATTATATCGAGCTAGTTCCGAACTTTTCTATTATAAATTAAAACAATATGATTCGAAATGTTCATATCGAAGTTATAAAAATGTCATATCACTGAATTCATAAATATATATAATTAAAATTTGAAACTGTAAAGAGTGTTTCAATTTAACCATTTTATGTAAGGGAATAAAGAGGATAATAATAAATTCTTAAAAGTTTGTCAAATTTATGAACGGACAAAATAAAAAAAAATTGGTATATTTGTGAGAGAGGAATTTGTTAAATAAATAAAAATAAAGATAGTCGCCTGTTGCACAGTTTTCAGTTGATTCGTTTTTTTTTTCGAACGAAAAGTTTTCTTCAAACGGGAGAAGCTCCGATGATTTTTCCATTAGCGAAATTCATTATTCGACAGTACAGAAAAGCGTTTCATGAATAAAACTTTCCAATTCGGAATGTTTTATTCGTTGCGAAATTATTTACGAGGCGGTGATAAAAAATGGATGCGCCGATCAATATATAAATAATGGAAATAGCGTTCGTGATAAAAATCGCACGCGAGAGTGGCCGGTCGAGTGATAATGCAGACAACGGAACACATACAATCGCATCGAATTCAATGGAATAATTCGATGTCAACGAACAATAGCGAATTGGAGGAAAATGGAGAAAATAATGCGAGACAAGGATAAATCAGTAAATAATGAAAGAAAAGGACGGACTTGATAAAATAAAATCGGACATAGTGTGTATATGAAAGATGAAAAAAAATTGATGGAAAAAGTGTAACGAGTTGAAAGCGAAACTGAAGAATCTCTATTTTTTATTTCTTTCATCGAGCGATATGAAAGGGACTGTGGATTCATTGAATTTTTCACAATAGCTGAAAAAAAAGCTTTTCCAAACGTACGGAAGATTCGAGCGATAGAGGAAAGTGGATGGAGAAGAATGGTAGGAAAAGAGAGACGTGGGATTGGAAGAGAGAACGCGCCGGTTGCTCGAGGGATCAAGACTTCCTGAGCCAGGCGTCGTTGTATTCGCCGGAGGAGGGAGGAGAGAGGGTGTCGTAGATCAAGGACTTCTTCAATTTCGTGGGACATCGGCGGAAAGTTGATTTACAGCCGCAAACAAGCTCCTTCCTGCGCGCTCTCTCGCACCCCTCGCGATTCGTGGAAAAGCGAGGAAGCGAGAGTCACAGCGCGCGAGGAACACTGGAACGAAATTTTCTCTCTCTCTCTCTCTCTCTCTCTCGTTTTCTCTCTTCATTGCTCTTCCCATACCCAGAAAAAGTCTTTTGTCTCATTCTCTTTCTCTTTCTCCTTGCACTCTGAAATTCTTGCTTTCACTGCTCCGTCTCGTGTTCACTTTCTCTCTCTCTCTCTCTCCCTCCCCCGATCTCTTTTTTCTTCTCTCAAAACCCGACCAACCCCTTCGAGGTTCCTGCAAGCTTCGAAACCCTTTCCTCTACGTTCTCCCGAGCGAGCGACCTCTATTAATTCTCCGCGTGTGCGAGTAACAGAAGCGCCGTAATACGCGCCAACATATCTATACATTCCCGTTCAAACGTTCCCCGAAAGTCTACCGGCGCGAACACAATCGAATTTCGGTTCGCTCGGTCGCGCTTTCACCTCTCTCGACGTTCCTCGAACGCCCAGTTTCCACGCACATGACCAAATCCATCCACCTACACACGTCTCGACATCTTGCACACTTGTGGCAGACTCGCCGTCAAGCCTTTTCTCCAATTTCTACCCTCCGATATCCTCTTACCTCGTCCCCGAAATTCGAACGATTCTCAACTAACTGGAAACACATACTTTTACAATTTTTCTCACAGGAATCACTCTTTTCCCTTTCTTTTTATCGCACATACTCGTTTTCTTTCAGACAATAAGTTATTTTTATTTACTTTTCTTGGAATTTATCTATTTTTTAAATTAATATCTGTATTCAATATTTTTATTACTAAATAATATTATTCATATTCTTACAGAAAATAATTTTTTCATTTAGCCTATATTAAAAAAGGCATGAAGCGTCTAATCGATTTATCGGAATAGAACGCATTATGACTTTTGGAGCACATTGACTTTTGATTAATCTCTAGTCATTAGAAAAAATTCAACATGCGCTGCTTTGGAAATAATGACTTTGATGTTTGAATCATTCGCTTCGTCTTGCAAAAATTTTCAGGAATTACCTATTATCAAGTCGATATCGTCGAGGACACGAAAATATATTGCCACTTGAAATTTTGAGATTTTCCTATTTTCGATTCTCGAAAAATCAAGCTGATGGAGGTCTTCGAATATTTTCTCAATTCATGTGAAAAAAAATTTACGACATAATTTTCTATTATTTATCCCAAATATACCTGGACGGAATGTACCTGATTAGTTCGGGGATCGTAAACATAAAAAAAAGAGAGAAAGTTTGTCGAGCGTAACGAGGAAAAAAATGTTCAAATTTTCATTAATTCTTCGTTAATTGTTTCCATGGTGATCAGTCGAGGTCGAGGGAAAAACCAAACACGGCCTTAATTATCTGGATTTTCCACTGAATTTGGAATCATTAGTCCGATATAAAGTGTCCGGGTAAGACGTGTCGGGTCTCGCCAAGTAGTTCGTTACCGAAAAACATTTCGTAGAAATAATTCGACAAGTTCAATTTGAGTATCAGTTCCAGTTATTTTCAATCAAACGAAAAGTGAACAGTGTTTCAAATTTATAATATCGTTTCAAAATATTTTTTAAAAAATGTCGGTGCGGATGTATCTTCTATATTAAAAAAAGAGATGAAACCTCTAATCAATTAATTGGAATAGAGCGCAAAATATGCGAAGTTATATGAAGTATGCGCTTACAGAAGAACAGCAAAATATCAATTCAAACATATAAAAAAAAGTGACCTCATTGTCGCTCATGTAAGAAATTTTGGTTTGGCAGTTTACATTTTTACAAATCTACAAATAAATAAATCTAAATTATTTTATCCTAAAAATCATTATATTATTTGATAAAGATCTTTGACTTTATTATTTCTAACTGCAAATTTTGATTCACAAGCGCACCATTTAAATTTTTAACAAATCCATAAATAAATTTAAATTCTTTAGACCTGTAAATATAACATTATTTTGGTAAAGGCGCATTTTGCCTCTATTATTTCCAACAACCCATTCATCGATGGTATCTCCTGTACGTTTTCTCTCTGCTGCCTTTTTTTTTGAAATTTAATCGTTCCGCGAGCAGGAACACTCGATATTCGCACGTGTACGTGTACAGCGGAAATTCTGGCCGTTCCTGAAATGGAATGCACGGAAGCTCGGGCACGGTCACTCCGTACGAAATCACACGATGGGCTCGAAGAGCGGAGAGGAGGATGAGCCACATACTACGGTTTGATTTTAACCCGATTGATTTCTGCCACCGCGATGTTCTCCCGCCCCGTTATATTCGCGCTTTCTCCCTCGTTTCGCTCTTTCTTCCTGTCTTGCTTTCTCCACGCGCGCGTTTACATACACGAGTTCATCTCGCTCCTCGACTCTCCTCGTTCCTCTCGTGTGCCGCGCCGTTAAAACCGCAATAGCTGCGCGCGGTGGACCGCAATCGAACGATTTCGTTTTCAAGCCCGCAAACCTTGGCGCGCCTCGCGCTCCTCGATCCTTACCGCAAACAGCACAGAAAAGAATAATGCCCTGTAAAAATCAATCATTTTGGGCTTCGCAACATTTCTTTCTTTCGATTCTGTTTCGCTTTACTTTCACCCGGAGCCAATTCACTAATTCACGAGCTAGAATTATTTAATCTTGACAAGGGAAAATACTTTTTTCGGGGATTTTATCAACATCTTATTTTAGAGATTTTTTTTTCATTAGTTGTAGGTTATTCGTATTCTAATTTGATACAAGGTTGGGTGAAGATCAAAATTTTCATATGGAATATGTTGACAACAAAATCTTGGCATATGCCAATAAAATACTTTAGCGATAATCGCGAACTATTTATTGTAGATATAAGTGATTTTCGACTAATAAATTTAAGTATATAAAAGTGCATGATAAATGTGAATTTTTTATTGTAAAAATACTTAAAGTTAATTCGTTATTATGCAGACTATGTTTTAAAATTTTGAATTTTGTCTAATTTATAATTGTTGACGTGTGATAGAGATATATATACGTTTTTTCTTATATGTTTACCGAACCAGAATTAGTCGGAGGACTTGGTCGAACTGAACAATCTCCCAAAGACTTCTTGGGACAAACGAAGCGTCAGTCCGACATCGTTCGGCCGCATCCGCTATCATCAAATCATCCAATTTCATTCGGCCTACTGTCCTAACCTCTCTACTGTACCATTTCCGTAGAATCTCTCCAACTTGGCCGTGTCGGTTACGACGAGCAATCCTCGCCACCCCCGAAGAAGCAGACGGCAAAACCCGAAGGAGAATTTCTACGACTCTTCACGGACGTTAGCCCTCCACCTTCGCCTGCAATAATCGTCGGCTCAAATTGAACAGAGCAAACTCTCGGATGGCATCCCTATATATAGTCTCGCTGTATCATCAAATGAATACGACACCCAAGGATTGCCGCTTTATATTCCGTCCCGTGTAAACTCCACCAGATAAAATTCGGCAAGAATTCCGATTACTTCGAGCTCCAGTGCCGTTTGTCCAAGCCGTACGGACTGTTTCAAACGCTTCGGTAATCCATAACTGGTCTTTTGTGACACGGCTTCGCGCGCCCTTGCAAAATCGAGCGACGATTAATCCAGCGTGGATAATTATCTTTTCTTTGTTACCCGATGCCAGAGCGCATTTGTGACGTTTCGTACGGATATACATGGCCTCCGTACAGAGACATGCACGTAATGGAACATACTCGCGAGAGCCAACATCGATAATGGCTCGTGATGTTATTCCGCGAGTTTCCGAACAGGTTTCTTCTCTCTCCAATATTTCTCTCTCTCTCTCTCAATTTCACCCTCCCAGCATACATATAATCGAAGTACACACGGTTATGTATTAACCTGAGCGAGTTTCGCGCGTTCTGGTGTCGCTGTCCCGGTCTCATCCCCCCCCTCCATTCAGCCCTTCCCTTTTTCCCTTTCCTCCGTCCCGCTAACAATGCCCCGCGATCAGCGAAGCGCCAAAAGGTGAGGGCAGATGAGGGAGAAAGAGAGCTCGTATTATCGAACGCATAATGGAAACACTCGACGACAAATTGGTTGTTTCGCGGGTAACCGATACGCCAGAGTACCAGTTCGGCGACCAGGGAGCTACAGCGCCCGGAGGGTGAGAGAAAAAACTGCGAGCTAGAGGGAAAAGAGGGAGAGAGCGTATCGGGTGTTCGCCTCGTTCCCGATGTCATACGTTGAAATCGGGCGCCACTTATTTTTCCAATCCTTTCCCGTATGCGTGTGTACCTCCGTTTTTCATTCCCGCTTTCCGGAGAAACAACGCGAGTCGAGTACACGAGCAATTATTATTCCCTCGTGAAAATCCCGTTCGCGCTCGTTTTCCCAGCGTGCTTTTTTTTTCCGCACGCACAATTCCGTATTCATTTTTAGTTTTTGTCGCCCGCTGATGACGGTGCTTCGGTTCGTTCGACTTTTTTTTTTGTCTCGTCTCGTTTCACAGACGATACACCGCTTGCACCGGTGAAAATCCAACGTTATATTCCGTCATTATTTATTTACTCATAATTATGAATATAAATTCTGAATATAAAAAAAATTCTTTATTGTTCTAATTGTGCAATTAAATTAAATGTACAAAATATAAAACACTTTGTGAAGCACCGAGAGTTGCTTATATGTATAAAGTGTAAAAAATTTCGCGGTGTTATAACCAAATTGTGTGAGTGGTAAAAGGAAATTGTGTGAAATAATAAGACCGGTGTATATTTTATAAAGGATGTTGAGTAGCTTTACTTGCTGATTTCTCGGGGTTAAAAATCGATGTTTTTAGGAACAGTGATGGACAGAGCTTGATATTTTCTTGAGAAATGAACATTTTTCAATGGATAATGTACATTGCACCATCGATGAAATAAGCATCACAAAAATTTTCATTTGATCAGAAAATTATCGATCTTCGCCCATACCTGTTCAGCAAAAAAACTTTGTCAACGCTTTTGGCAGTCCACTCTATATTAAGGACGAGAGTAAACGCAAAAAATTTAGTATCAGGTACCTGAGCTGAAACTTAGCATTCTAAAACATCATTTTATATGACTCAGTATCTAAATATCATTAAACAAATCGGTATTATGAAAAAAAAATGGTATACAAAAAATTACCCTAAGCATGAGGGTAAATCTCTGCATTCAGAGAGAGATAGAGAGAGTGAGAGGGAGAGAGAGAAAAACAAAAAATAATTTACGAACTTGTTAAAGTGACACTTTTTACGAACAAAGTTGCATATAATGTATATGAACCTTACAAACAAATCGAAACTTACATTATTCTAAAATATTATTTATATTATTGAGTTGCTTAATCTGTATTTCTTTTTTATTCGCACCAAGTGGTCTTAGCAAGAATAGTGCTACTTCATTAATTTTACGCATTACATATGGTGTTTATAATTGCGGTGTTAATTATTTACACTAATCAAACACAGGATATCAAACCACATCTATTAACACCATGCCATTCTACCTCGAACCCTGGGAACTATACATATAGACCAAAAGAATGGTGTTAAATTAACACCTTCGTAACACCAGATATTTTACAGTGATAAACGAGAAAAAAAATGATTTACTTTCAAATTCCGGGGAAATTGTTGTCGTGAGTATAGTATACAGATGAATATTTTTTTGAAAATTTATAGCGAGAAAGATGGAGAATTTTAATCGGCGACAGATCGATTACTTTTCCAGAATCCGTACGGGAAAATCCGTAGTATAATAAACTAGGGGTACTTTAGTAGACACGAGGAATCGTCGGACGTGAAGCCATTTGAAGCTTTTGTTCCCAATTTGCTGCTTTACAGGGCAAAAGGGACAGAGAGGGCAAAAAATATACATGCATATACGGATCTCTCTCTCTCTCTCTCTCACTCTCATTTTTGTACTGTCTCGTGCACACATTATCCCTCTCTCATTCTCTCTTAGGGCCTTTGTGTGCACGTGCACGTACTGGAAAATCTGCCGTTGTGTGTGTATATAAACGCTACTTAGGCCGGGCGTCGATAGTGGCCTCGCACGCGGCCGTAAATCGCCGTGATTTAGAGGATGACCGACATATTGGTCGAGGCTCTCTCGCGGCTTGCGAGCTCGCACACACACACGCACCCAGGGCCGTGCATGCTCTCACACGGACGCAATACGCGGAGGAGCGTCACGTCCGGCGGTACACGTTGCTTCGGTGCTCGATCCTCCGTAGCGTGTGCGCCCCGATCCCCCGGCATTACCTATGTACGCGTGTGCCCCCCCTCCTCCGACCCCTTATTCTCTCCCCTTAGGCTCTAAATCCGAGGGAACGGCGACACAACGCGTGCCGGGCGAGAACGGGAGAAAAATCGTGGGAGGGACTACGCAGGCGTTGGAGCTTGAAAAGAAAAGCGATGAAAGGAAACTCGGTGAAACAATGGAACACGAATTATTACCGAAAAAAACGGTGCAAGGACGAAAGTTTTGAAGAAATAAGAATAAACAAATGCATTAGTCGTATATATATGGTAAACGTCCCAATAGTTGGACATGTCCCAATATAGACAGTCCCAAGTTGGACAATTTTCACTCTTTTTTAAATTTGAATAATTTTTTTCTCAATAAAATCATATGGATTATTTTTCTTGTACGAGGAAGTGTATTTTTCATAACGTTAATTTATTGGAAAAAACTCGCTCAACCCTAGAGACAGGGTCGATTTTATGTCCAACTATTGGGACATTCTGCATATTCAAATGTTCAAGTATTTATTTACTAGAAATATTGTCTAAAATAAGAACATAAAGTGAGTTTTGGGTCGTTAAAATATCAAACAATAGTTTAGATGTGAATTTGAAGCAGATTTTTTTGTTTGAATATTTTTGAAATAAATATAAAGTGTGAAAACCCTTAGCTGTTCAACTATTAGGACGTTTACCTTACCTTAGAATATTATTCGTAGGTATAGCATACTGAGGGAATTTTATAAGATAAATTACTATATTGAATAGTGTACTGTGGATTTTTAAATAGGAAACAGCAACTTTGATCAATTTATAAATTACTCGGTTTGGAACGAAAAATCCTTAAATTTTTCCAAACTGTTACCACTGTGCAAAAAACATAGTTATTGTTCGTATAAAGTTTTTTTCGTGTACTTCAGTAAAAATTATTTCTTAGAATTTTATTAAAAATTTGCATGAAACTTTTGTAATCATGTGTATTACATTTTAAGAAGTTTTGCAATACGTTGTAGTCGAGATACTTATTTTAAAGAATCAAATTTTTTGTATTCTCTCATAAGAGCTTGTGTTAAAATTCGTGATTTTCAACTCTAAATATTTTCATTCCTGGGCGGTGGAAATTTTTGAGCAGCTCTTTATAATACATTAAAACAGTTTTCTTGTAATTTTTAAGAAAAATCGAAAGATTTTTTTTCTAATTTACTCACACATGTAGCAATAAGGTCATCTTGGATAAGCTTCAATTTAAAATATGTCGTTCTTAAATCAATTTGTAAAAACTTTTCTTAAAAAACTAAAGCTTAAAAATCACTTGGTACTGAAATAGACTGAGAAAAAAAATGTTGATTCGACTGTACTGATAAAACTACCTCAAAGATTAACCTTAAAAGCTACAATTGTACAGTTTAATTTATTGTAGATTGATGAGAGATACAAAAGTGAGAATAAAGTTAAAGAAGAGAAAAATGAAGACGAATAGAGATACAGTGCTCTCTGGTGTAAAATAATTCGCGTTTTTGAAGATTGTTGGAGTAGATGCGTTTGAAAGTAGATAGAGAAGAGGCTGAAGTAATAAACTGCGGAAGATCATGCCAGAAGTGGAGGTTGCAGCTAACAAAAGAATTATAGAGTACGATATCGTGCGGTGGTTGTAGGATTGCAAACCGAGAGTGAAATTGCGAATAAAAAATAAAAATATTACACGTAAATAAAAAAAAAATACAAGAGGGATCCTGAGACAAAAACTCGACAGAGATAAATTGGAGTAACAATTATAGAAATATTTTTGAAAGAATAATTTAAGCAAGAAAAGAATATAGAAACTATGTATAAAAACATAAATAAATATAGGGGAAATAAATATAATGCAAAATTTGAAGGAATGCAAATTCGAATAACAAATATGAACGAATATAGAATGGAGACGTTGGGATGAAAAAAACATCGTGCGGAGGTAGAAAAATGGAGAAAGATAGATTTGTGGAGTGAGAGAAACGACAATCGGAATGTATCGTCATCTCGAAACGGAGAGATAGTGCGGACAGTGACGTTTTCATGGGCTTCACCTGTCCGTTTCATCAAATCTTCCTTATCGTCGGACACAGGGCGTTTGCGTTTCGTATCGGTAACACGGACTCGTAGAATCTCAAATGCGTTCAGTTTGATGGGAAACAAGGGCCGAATCGATATCGCGCGTCACACGTCGTCCGTTTGTCCGCAGTTTCTCAGGATTGTATACCATTTTCAAAAATATATAGAAATACGAGTCTCACGGCGAACGGTCTGTAAAAATATTATGTGAAACGTTTCAAGAGAATCGGGGAATATATAAACCAGATAAATAACAGGGAGTATCGCGTGTCAGAAAAAAAATCAGAATCGCTAAAAATATATACACAAGTGCTAAAAATAGGTGAGAAAAAATATAGTGATAGCAAAAATAGAAAGAAAAAGAAAAAACGAAGTAAAATAAGACAAATGATAAGGCAACAGAGAGAGAAAGAGAGGGAACAAATGAGATTTAAAAAATCGAAGAGACAAAAATAAGTATAATTAACCCATTTGGAAGCTCCGGGTCAGCTTGATACTTAATCTGCAGGATAGTGTACGTGCGCGAAAATGCATATAGAGAGATGAGGTAGATAGAAAGAGAGAGAGAGAGAGAGAGAGAGAGAAGGAAGGAGGTATGGAGAGAGCCCCAAATTGGCTTAATTAAATCGTTCTAGCGTATATGTGTGGATTCTGTCTCGTTCTGTCTGCATGAGAGGGAGAAGAGGGGTATCGCGAGGGCTTTCCGTTATTCGGGCACGTGTGTGCGGTCTCTCATCGTATCAGTCGTGTATCCATCAGCGTGCGTGGTGGCGCCATGCCAAATTGATGCTGTTTGCCATCGCCCTAAACCTCAATCTGCCTCCGGGCCTTCCGGAGCCCTTCCCGCGTGTTTGTGCCCGGGCACATATTTGTCCTCCCGTACACACGAGATTGGCTGTATCGAGGGGCAACTGTAACACGCGCTGCGCTAAGCTCGCCGCATTATGGATACGTGGCGAAACATCGCTCCCTGTACTCGCCCATGGACTATTCATGCGAGCACACACACCGGCCGAGCTTTGAAATCCGTCTCATTCCGAGCCTACCATTCGGCTAATGTCACCCGACGGATCCTGCCGAAGAGAACAGAGTAAACTACTCCCTTCCGCAATCAAAACTTTTCTCACCTCCTCATCAATTATACTCCATTTGTTCATATCCCTATTTTATTTATTTCTTACTTTTCAACTGAAATACCTCACATTCCAATATTTAGATTTACTTTTAAACGTATTTTTAAGCTTCGTCAATTATTTTCAATCATTTTCCTCACTATTTTCGTGGTTTTACTCAATATTCAACAATCAATATTTCGCCAGCGATTACAACTGAATTAATTCAGTGTGGAAATCTAGTAAAGATTTTTTCATATTTTTAAATCGTTTAAGAGGGATATAGAAGAGGGTTCTTCTATTAATAGAGCTGAACACCTTTTATTCAGATCCTGATGCCCTAAATATATAGTTATCACTTATTTATGGTAAAATATACTATAGTAATTTATCTCTGTGCAGAAAAGACTATAGTGCTTATAGGATTAATTTTCGTAATTTAACAAGCAAGGAATTTTTTGTCGAGAAAATATCCAATAAATTATGTTTGTTTTCAGTATCATAGGAAACTCTCGGTGTTCGAGTTCGACTCACACCTAGACGTTTTTTAAAAAAATAGCTATAGCGGAAATCTGTCATCACGAAGATGGATCAATTCATATTCTTAACTGGAAAAAGAGCACTCGACGATTTTTGCCAAGGCAGCTGCTGGTGCATCGCTTTTCAGCCAATAATGAGGTGAATTATATATATACGTTTCGATAGCACTGCGCTTAATTTCCCACGACAGCTCCGATTTTTTCACTCTTCGATCATACAAGATGGTCAATTTTTCACAGAATATATAATATGTAATTTTGTGATAGAAGTAATAGCGTATATTTTTGCGAGAAAAAAGCTAGTTCTTTCATTTATTGTCAGTTGAAAATATTCACTGAGAGAAAAATATGATAGATTTTATTATTGTTTATCATGTAATTAAATATACTTCAGATCCTGTCGTCTAATAACTATGGTTTCGAAAAATAGTACAAGATATAATATGTAATTTTGTGATAGAAGTAATAGCGTATATTTTTGCGAGAAAAAAGCTAGTTCTTTCATTTATTGTCAGTTGAAAATATGCACTAAGAGAAAAATATAATAGATTTTATTATTGTTTATCATGGAATTAAATATACTTCAGATCCTGTCGTCTTATAACTATGGTTCCGAAAAATAGCACAAGATTTTGATGCATCGTTTATTCAAGCCTAAAATATATTTAATTCTACCATGAAAATATATTCGGTTATTCTAAAATGAGCAATGTGAATTTTTAAAAAAAT